>JAODAL010025834.1:0-57886 GCA_025379985.1 Phyllomedusa bahiana | reverse complement strand
CATAAAGGCGCCGCGGCAAAAAATTGGCCCGGCTTTCTAAATTTAACGCCGAACCCGGGCGTTGGCGCACCGTTTGGGGCCTGGCGGGGGATCGGATTAAAGCGCAGCTTTTCCTGGCCAACCCCGATCCCCGGGCATTGTGGGGGGTACCTTTGGGAAGACCCCCGCCCACTTACCCTGGCCGGTTTGCCCCATTTCCGCCCCGCAGACAGGAAGGGGGGAAACCCATTTTTTGAAACCCCCCAAATTTGGGTTGTATTAACAATCGCGCCACCTAGTGGTCAAGTCCCCACAGGGGGCCTAAATGTTGCATTAAAAAAAAAAAAAAAAAAAAGTTTTAAAGTAAAAAAAAAAAAAATAATAAAAGTTAAAAATCCCCCCCCTTTTTCCCCATTTTAAAAATTAAAAATCATTAAAAAAAATAAAAAATTTTCCCACTATTTTTTGGGGGTTATCCCCCCGCGCCCAAAAAAAGCCCAACCCTAAAAAAAATAAACAGCCTTTTTTATCCCGTCCCGTTTAAAACACCGTAGAAAAAAAAAATTCCAAACCCCAAAAATTGGTTTTTTGGGGTTTCTTTTTACGTCACTCAAAAATGGAATAAAAATGATCAAAAAAGCCCCAAATGCACCCAAAACGGGCTAGCGATAAAAAGTACACTTCAGCCCGCAAAAAATCCCCCCCCCTAAACGCCCTTTAGGTGTTATTACAAAAAATTATTGGGGCCGCAAAAAAGGGCACCGTGGGGGAAAATTTTCAAAAATAAAAAAATTTTTGGGAAAATTTTTTTACGGTCCCAAAAACAAAAAAGAAAACACTACATGTTTGGTATTCCCGGATGCGTAAAAACCTGAAGAAAACAGATAACACATTATGTTTCCCCGAAATTGAACGCCTTAAAAGAAAAACCCCCCCGAAACATGGCGAAAATACTTTTTTTTTTCAAAATTTGTCCCATTTGGAAATTTTTTTGGGGGTTTTCCCAGTAAATTCATATTATAGTGAATAAAAACCATTTGGGAAAGTACATCTTGTCCCCAAAATAAAAGCCCTCATTTCTATTTTAAGGGGGAAAAAAATAAAAAAGTTATGGCCCCAAAGGGCAAAAGGAGGGAAAAAACGAACGTGTCCCCCAAAAAAAAAAAACCCGGGGTTTCCTTAAGGGGGTTTTAAACAATCAAATATTTTAAGGACATTAGGGGGCCCTTAAATTTTGAAGCAAAAAAAATTTTTCCCCCCATTTGCAAAAATATTTTTTTTAAACCATTCCATTTTGTTTTTGGCGGGGGGGGCCCCTGGTTATGTTAACCCCCTCCCAAAAATTTGAACCTTTTTCTTAAGAAACAAGCCCCCAAGTACAAAACCCCCCAACCCCCCCAACAACGAAATAAAACCCCCGCCCGGGGGTTTGGCCCCATTAAAAAATTCCCCCTTTTTCTGAAGATTTTTCAATTTTAAAAAACCCATTATTTCCCGGGGTTGTGGGTTTTTTTACTTTTAATTAACCCAAAATTTTGGTTCCCCAATCGCTTTATTTAAATAACTAAAATTGGGCCCTTAAATTGGGGCAATTTGGGGCCCCAAAAGCCCCGAATGGGAAAAGGGCACCGACTGGATTTCCGGGGGAAACCTTTTTTTCCCTTTATGATTTCTTTTGGGGCGCCTTTTCTAGTTTTGCAGACCCCCTAAGGTGCAAAAATTTAAAAAAACCCCCAAAAAAGACCCCATATTGAAAACTACACCTGTTTGGGGAATTATCCGGGGGTTTAGGAGAAAATTTTGGGACCCCGCAGGTGTTTCAAAAATTTTAGTAGGGGGTTTGGGCCTGAAAATAAAAAAAAACTTTTTTTTCCAAAAATCTGCAATTTAACCCTGAAAATGTTTAATTTTTTTAATAAACCAATTTTTTAAAGATCCACCAAAATACAGGTTTAACAAAAACCACAAAGTTTACATAATATATCTCACTTTTGGAACAACCCGAAGAATGAATGATCCCTAAAAAAACCCCAAGGGTAGTACTAAAATTTTTCATTTTTAAAAGGAAAACCCCCTGGAAAAAAGCCCACAAAATTTGTTACACAATTTTTTTCCAATTTTTGGCAAAAACCAAATTTTTTTGGGGGGGGGGTAAACTGCTTTTTGGGTGCATGGCGGGGGTTACAAATGAAAAAGTGCTATTTGGTTTTTGGAAGTAGTTTTTAGGGGGGTGACTTTTTGCTTTCCCAAAACCAAGCCCCTAAAACCAAACAAATAAAAACTTCCAAAGTCATCAATTTTTGGATTAACCCCCCTTTCCCTGGGATCTCACTGGGGTTTGTATTGTGTATTTTGGTGCGCAGGTGTTCCATTTTTTAAAGAAAGGGGCCCAAAATGGGGGAAAAAAACAAAAGCGTTGGGTTTTAAAACACGGGTCAATACAAATTATGGGCAATACCCTAATAACATTTATAAAACAGTCATTTTTATGTTGAAGCACTTTAAAAAAAAAAAAAGTTTTTAAAATTTTTGTTTTTAAAACAATTTTTTCTGCATCATGATCCTCTGAGAGCCATAACTTTTACTTTTTTTTTTGTATCCCAACCACGTAAAGAGTTTTTTTAACGGCATAAAGGGGACATTTTTTATTCCCTACCACCTTAAAGGGTTTATATGATTTTTTTTGGATCGCTTTTTACTTTTTTTAAATTATTTTTTCTACGTGAAACAAAAACACAATTCTTTTGGGGTTTTTTCTTTAATTTTTATATAGGGGTGTTCACAGTGCAGTTTAAAAAACAATGCCCGTTTAAAGGGGCCCTAAAATTTTTAAATTGCACACGGTGATACCAAATATGTGTACTTTAGTTTTAATCTTTTTTTGGGGACACCAGGCGTTTGTAGAGGGAAAAAAGGTGAGGTATGTGATTTTATTTTTTTTGCTTTTTCACATCTTTTTGACTTATTCCTATGTGAGACTTTTCTTAGTGAACTTTAGAACATTGTTACAATGGATGGGCATACGGTTAAACAATATTAACTCCAAAATCACAATATCCCCCACATTAAAACTTGTAACAAATCTTTTTAAGTATTGCCCAATTTTAGCCTCAATCAAGGGAAACCCCCTTTTCTTCCCCCTTTTTACCACGAACAAAAACCCTTTTCTTTGAGGCAAAAAAATTTTAATTTGGGAAAATAGCGTTTAAATAGTGCAATTGACAAATACGTATAACCTTTTTAAAAAAGCATCCGGAAGAGGTCTCTAATCCCTATATACAATGGGACTAATGGGCAATACTTAAACGATTCACCCTTTAAAAAATAAATCATAGCAAATTTCCCGCCCGGGGCTGGCGAAGCACGTTACCACCCAAACCCATCGCCCCAGCGGGCGTTTTTGGAACACACATTTTCCTTCTTTAGGCATGCGCATGGGGTTTTTGGTGGGCCCCGAAATTTATGCGGATATCCCTAAAAAACAGGTGAGTAAATTAAAACCCAAAAGAGGCAAAAACCCGGTTTTAAAAAAAAATTTATTTGGGAGAGAACAGTGTTTTTTAAACGTTAAAAATGCAATACTAAACGTACATTTAGGGGTGTTTTAAAATTGTAAAAACAAACATTCTTATTTTTTAAGAAGCAACAAGAAATTTAAAAAATTTCATTGAGACCTTTTGGGGAAACCGGGTTTCCATTTTAGGATCCAATATGCTTTGCGTTGGGGTAGGGTTTTTAAATTTTTTTTTTTATTCACTCATTTATGATTTTTCTTCATTTAAGGGGACCACCATCTCAGGTCACTTTTCTTGTTGGGTTTTTTAAATAAAAAAAAGTTTGGGTAATGTAAATCCTCACCATATTTTTAACCCCCCATATATCCCCTTTTCCCTCACATGGTTGAATAAGGCGACGATGTGGGTTTCCCCCTTTGGGGGGGGGTACGGAAAAAAGAACCCCCGAGGGTTTCCCTATCATATCTTAACACACGCCACCAATTGATACATTTACCTTGGAAAAAAAAAAAAAAGGGGTTTGGGCACTTTTAAAAAAAAATTTTTTGTTTAAAAATTAAAAAAAAATTTATACAACTGGGAAATTTGGGTAAAACAATTAAAATTCTAAACCAATGGGGCGCAATAATTTTTCACACAGAAAAAGCTACATGCTCTTTTTATTTTCCTTTGGGATACCCCAAGGGGCAATTTAAACAAGCCATAAATTTGTTTTCCCATGAAACTAAATATGAGTTAGAAAAAGGGAAAAGACTCAAAAAAAAATTCAATGAACGGAAAATGGAAATTTTCAGGAAAAGTCTAATTGGGAAATTCAAGTGAAGGGTATGGGTTTGACGTGGGCCTTATGCAAAAACAAAATAAAAAATAAGGAACCCAAACAAGGTTCACATTTATTCACTAAAAATGAAAAAACACTCTAACTTAATTCGCGAGCCTAAACAAACACTGGCATACTTTCAATCTGATTCACTCTGGGATACTTGCTTTTAAAACCAAAAACCCAGAAAAATCTTTAAAAAAACTAAAACTATTGGTTTACCCAAACAAAAAATTCAGACATCAGACCCTTTAAAATAAGTCGACAAAATAGACTAGAACACCTAAACATGGTTTCAATTTTCCCTCAAGACCTGTGGGAAAATTTTTTCACTATTTTAAAGGATCGTCCATATCTCCCTCCCCCCTGAAAGGAAATAAAAATTCCAATAAATTTACACTTTAGCTCAATACCAATAATGTTAAAAAACAAAATAAAAACCCTTTGGGGCAAAAGTTATGTAGGGCATTTCCAAATTTAAAAAACAGAATTTAAAAAAAGCACAAATCATCCATTCTTAAAAAATGGGCAAAAAAAAAACAAAAGAAATCTAAAAAAAAAGTACAAAAAAAAAAGGAATAGGTAAAAAGTAAGCGGGCCCACAATTTTTTCACCACTAAATGTACACTATATTTTTTGCAAGTTTAGCATAAAAACACGTTTATTTCCCTCCATTGTTTTTAACCTGTTTAAAACCTTTGTTAGGGGTTAATTAAATCACCTGTATTCAAGGGTTATGCCGCATAAATCATAAAAGAATTTTTGGGCTGTAAAAGCCCACGTATAGTCCAAAAGTTATACAGTTAAAAACGGCTATTTCCACAAGTTAAAAAATACTTTTCACATTGAAAAATATTTCCTCAAGTATGGTTTGTTCGGGACGGGAAAAGGGGAAAAAATAAAGAGGTTCCTTGGGTTGAAAGGGTACCTTTGGGGGAAAACTTTTAAAAAGGGTTTGAAAAAATTTTAATGGGCAACTATTTTGGAATTTGGGAATAAAACTCACTCCTTTTTTGCCACAAAATCCAGCCATAATTCATTTGAGGAAATAACCAACCTAACTACAATAAAGCTGACAAACCTTTTCATTTTCGAAGCGGGAAAGTAAAGCAATGCAAAGCCAAAATAAAACCCCCGGGGGTTAACGCTCAATTTGGAAAAAAAGAAATGCGGTAAACCCCCCTATGCAAAATAAAATTTGGGAAAAATTAAAAGAAAAAAGAGACTAAACTAAACTCTCAAATTGGTTTTCAACGGAAAGGCGGGGTATATAAAAAAGGTTTCAGCGCATACGGCCCAACGGGTGTGTTTTTTTCCCCGTGGAGAGGGACGGAAATAGAAAATCTAGAGTTCAAAATCAAATCTTAACACAAAGCCACCAAATTTTAAATTTCTATTTTCCTTTAATAAAAATTTTTGGGCCCCCATTTGAATATCTTTTAAGTTAAGGAAATTAAAAAAGGGTGCATCTTTTAAAAAAGTTAAACAAAATGACTGAATAAAAGAAAAAATTAAACACTCCAGCGTGAAGCAAAATTGGATCCATAAAATGGAAACCTTTTACCCCAAAATGTTTTCCCCTGAAATGTTTAATCTTCGATGGATTTTAAAAATTTTGTATTTACAATTTTACACACTAAATTACGCAAAAGTTATTGCATGTTAAACAAATAAACACTGACTAGCCCTTGAAAAAATATTTCCTCAAGTATGGTTTTTTTTCTTTAACAAAAAGGTTTAAATCCCAAACAAATAAGCCCGTTTATACCCACAATTTCCCCAAAACGGGAAAAATGACATCACAGGGAAAGGGTTTTGTTAAAACTTTTTGGGGTTTTTCTAGGGAAACAAACGGCAGCCACAATTAAAATTTCGGCAGTTCCAATAAGACAGAGGGAGCTCCTCCTTCTGTCTTTCCCCTTTTCTGCCAATTTGCAAATTTTTGTGGCAGCTAAGGGGGTTTAATCCCCCCACAATCCCAAAATAGGAAAAAGGTCATGGGGACAAAAAAGCGGTTCCATGCTACTTATGCAGGGCCCCCCCTGTTAGCTCGCAGGAAAGTTTCCCGGATTTACTTGTAAGACCATTTTGGGAATCACTTCCTGCTAGGGAAATACAGGTTTCGTCCAATGTCGGGGAAGGGGGTTTAAACACGGGTTATTTTTCTGGGTTAAAAATCTGGAACAATCTCAGGTGAGGAAATCAAAAAGGGTTTCTTTAATAATAAAACAATTTCCCACATTCCCGAGGGGACTTTTCTCAACAAAGTTTTACATTTAATGTACCATTCTCCCCTTATGGGAAAAATTTCATCTTCCTTCCTGTGGGAAAAATTTTTTTTAAAGGTAAAAAAGATGTGATTTTATTTCCCAGATTCAAAACCAAAAAAAATGCTTCTCACCTGTGTGAATTCCTTTTTGGTCTATTTAAAATTTTGGTTTTTTGTGAAAAAAAAATTTTTCCCCAAAAATGCCCTTGGCAAAAGGCTTCTCTCCTGTATGAATCTTCTCATGTGTAAGAAGATATGATTTCTGTGTAAAAGATTTCCAGCATTCTGAACATGAATATGGCTTCTCTCCTGTATGTGTTCTCTCATGTTTAAATAGATCTGATTTCTGTGTAAAAGATTTTACACATTCTGACAGAAAAGGCTTCCTCCCTTGGAAATTCTCGCATGTGAAATTAGGCTTGAACGTTTTGTAAACAGTTTACCACATTGACCACATGGAAAGCTTTTTCCCTTTTTATGGCCTGTACCTGTGATAACCATCCGTGATGAGACAGAAGGTGGTTCAGCATGATTGGGGGGATTATAACACAGGTCTGCACTCATGGTAATCATTAGTGGTGGGTCATTAGAAGGTTCTTCATCATTGGGGGGATTATACGATAGGTCTGCACTTCTGGTAAGCGTCTGCTGTGGTTCAGGAAAGGTTCCTGCTGATTGAGGGGATTATTTGATGGGTCTGTACTGTGATATCCTGGATGTACATTCAGGGTATGTGGTTTTCCTTCTGAAGATGCTGCATGATCTTCTACTCTTTATAACTTAGTGAGGACATGCAGTTTCCTTCAAGATCTCACAAAAGTCTGTTAAAATAAAAACATTTCTATGATTATTTTCCTTTTTCAAACCATAAAAGAAAAACATTTTGAACATTCCTTTTAGGCTGGGAAGGTTCATGCAATGTTTGCTAAATTATTATAGGCAAAGTCAGAGATGGATCCCGCAGGACCACTTATTATGACCACATCCTACTTCCGACATCATGTAGCTCATGCAGTACTTCCCTGTTGTGCGCTCACTTGCTAGGTGTATAAGGTGTGATAAGCTGTCTGCACACATCTTTTGCTATGAGTATAATGGGCGATTTATGACACAACAGCAAACAGTCCTGCATATGGGCCCAGAAGCCGACAGATGTCTTTGCACTTTTGATAATGTTACTACGTATGGAGTTTGGAGTAGACGGATATCAATGCATGTCTACTAACGCTACTGTATATGGGGCTCTAGAGCAGATGGCTGTCACCCACCTCGCTACCTTAATGGGAAATGGGACCCTGGTGCAAGCCCAAATGTCACTGCACCTCGCAAAACCCACTGCTATAAAAGGCCTGGAGCACACGGCTGTCATTGCATCTCTGCTGACCCTACTGTTTATGAGACCCCGGAGCAGATGGATGTCACCACACCTCTGCTAACCCTATGTGTATGGGGCCCCAGAGCAGACGGATGTCACTGCACCTCTGCTAACTCTACTGTGTATGGGGCCTCAGAGCAGACAGGTGACACTGCAGCTCTGCTAACCCTACTGTGTAAGGGGCCCTGGAGCACATGGATGTCCCCACATCTCTAGTAACCACATTGTATTAACTAAAAAAGCTTCTGTTTTCCTGGTCATATTAGAATTGAACATCTGATGATGGGGAAAGGGTTACTTTCTTTAAAGAATCATGTTTTCTGCTTCATGGAACGGATGGACATTGGCGTGTCAGATGAGAAACATCAGAGAATAAACACCCTTCAACCATTGCTGGAAGAACACAAGCTGGTGAGGACAATGTTTTGATCAGAAGGTTTTGGAAGATGCTCTCACCTTATTTGGGTGTGAATCCAGCTTTGCACATCACAGAAAGAGAAATTGAAACAATATAGTGGTATGGACAAAACCACTAAATTACACCAAATATCACAAAAAAATACTCTGACTATAGAAAGTGACAGAGAAAAGAAAAAAGGAACTGCCCCATATAGATAAAACATAACTTTTCCTAATAAAGTAGTTAAAATTTTATATTTAATGGTCATTACCCTAACACGAATTTTACGTGTTTTCCAAACCCGAGCCAAACCAAATTTTTGGCCGCAAATTCGGTAAAATTCGGGTTTGGCACAGGCATTCAGCGCCATTTTCAGCTGCTTCCTTCAGTTTTGGCGGCCAGCCAATCAATGCAGAGCACAGAGGGGGGATCAAAAACATCACCATTGAGGGTGTAGGGGTCTCATTGGCTGATGGCAAGAGGTTTCTGACAATTACAATGGTCAGAGAAAACCCCATTCACATTATACAAATATATCACAAATACAGAGCGTGTATCATACAGTTAAAACATAACTTTTACTTCACTATTAAATTACAAGTGATAACGTGCACCACCCAGCAAATAAACGGATCCCGCTCAGATCATAAACCATTGCACAGCAGGCTTACCAATTGTTGTAAAATTCAGGGTATACATACTGAAATCGTAGATCAACTGTCCTTGCACTGTCCCTTTATCAAGACTATTCTTACCCTAAGCCAATAACAGGGAACCTGCCCCAAAAGGAGCGACCCTGCACAGGAACCTCGCCCTGTTCCAAACTTGCCCCTATCTAGCCTTCATTTATATGCAGAAATTATTCCAAAATGTCCCAACATGTTTCTACCTACCAAGGTTTCCTCAGGGGACTGGAGAGGTATAGATTAAGGGTAATTTGTAACAAAAGGAAGACTAAGTTAGAATACAAAAAGCCTCCCTTTATTGTTAATCCCCAGCATTATGCCAACAAAATGTTAAATGACTTACCAACAAATCAAGAGGTATAGGAGCAAAATCGTGTGGAAAGATGGTAACATATGGCTCCGGTTAGTCCCTTTTACATGTGCGTCAGCCTCCGGCCATGTGACCAATGACGATTTCCGCCCTCGTGATGCGAAAGTCGTAGCGGACACCATAGAGCAACCATAGCATTCCTTGTAACCTAGGGATAATATGTTACACCCCTAGGGGGCATGCACATAGTTCCTAGGCAGCGCTTTTAACAAAATATATCGCTGCCTCATAGAACAAAACCACGCAAATGTGCACCCAAAAAAGGACCTTCAAGGCAGATATTTTTTATATTATAAAAAGCAAAACCCTTAAGGCTATTTAAAATGACCAGAGCATAAACACACTTTTAAAGATGTTTTAGAGATAACAGCTAAAATGTAATTGCTCATTTAAACCCCCCCGGGTTACAGTCCCTATCATATAGATCCAAAACCGTTTTCTATTTTAAGGAGATTGCTATCTAAATCTCCTTCCTTTCATTGGGTTTACCATGTCAATTTCTCATTATTTTTAAGACCCGGGTACAATCCTCCACGTTCCCTTCCAAATGTGCCTGGAAATAGGTGTGTCTCTTATTTCTGATATCACCAAAGTGTTCCCCGATTCTCCGTCAGAATTGGTGGATGGTTTTCCCCACATATTCCAAACCACATGGGCATTTAATTTGATATACAACACCTACAGACCGACAATTAATGAAAGGTCAATTGTGAATGGTTGTCTGTCTGTGAATTGAAAAAATTTTCTGTTTTCAACAATGTACAACTGGTTGTCTTTCAAGCCGAGTGGTCTTTTTGGGGGGAGGTGTATAATGACTAGTTACCAATCGGTCCCTTTAAAGGGTTCTTCCCTCCTAAGGTAAGTAAGGACGTGGTCCCACTTTCTCTTTCACATCTGGGGTCCATTGTTTAGTATGTCCCAATGTTTGGTGAGAATTCTAACTTCTCCTCTCCTCACCATAGGTACATATTACCCTCGTGGACTCGTTTTTGCGTTTGTCATCCTTTCGTGCTGGGGTCAATCAAGCATTTTCGATCCATTTGTAGAGCATAATGTAGGACTCTTTCTAAAATCGTCCCTCATGGGATATCCTTTCTCTTTAATCTTTCATGTAAAATCAGTTGCCTGTTTCCAATATTCTTTCTAGAGGAACAGTCGGCATTAACCTATGAGGTACTGTCATTGAGGAATGCCTTTATTCAGAGAATTAAGGGTTGGACTATTTGTCCTAGTACAGAAGTGATGGATTACATGCGTTTATGCGAAAAATAGAGTTGACAATTGTCAATTTGCTCTTTTTAAAATGAGTACATCTACAAAAAGGTTAACGCCACTGGATGAACTCTCTTAGGCACGACTCTTAAAACCAAGGTTATTTTGGTTAAGATTATTACACCAAAATCCACAATAATCATTTTTGGTCCCTGTTCCATATAATGAAATATATCATCAAATGTATAAAATCCATTCTGTCCTATAGATGTTAATGGACTCATCACTAAAAACCAACGTGTCTTCTACACAACCAAGATAAAGGTTGGGTAACAGGGGCAATGAGTTCCCCAGTGGTAGGTCACCTGTCTCGGTTATGCGCTCACTTCAGGTTCTGCCTTGGACCCGTCGGCCTGTACCAGTTGCCTGCATGTTCTCTGCTGGGGTTCCATCGTGCACGAGTGTCTGGTCCCAGCAGCTGTGTTGCTATGTACTTGCCTGTCCTGTCTCCTAGTCTTGTGTTGCTTCCTGGGGCCTGTCTGTGCACTGTGCTCCTTAAGGCTTAGCCCAGTAGTGGCAGCGCGGTCATCAAGCTTCTTGCTATTTATAGTTTCCTGTTGTGTGCACGTCGCCTCTTCACCCTAGACCTACCTGGCTATAAGGGACGTTATTGTCTCTAACTCTGGGTCAGTTTATTGCAGTCTACTTCGCTTGGTCTTTTCCAATCTTGTGCTGCTGCACAGGCATCTTTGTAACTGCCGTTGGAGGACTGTCAACCCATGAGTTGTGTTATCAGTTGATGCTTCATTAGAGTCTGGCACCCTCTGTCTGTATGTCCTACCGGTGTCTGCTGTATTTCTGCTTGTTCATGTCTTGGATTGTGCTCTCCATTGTTACACGATGTCTCCTGCCGTGTTTGGTCATGTACTACTGTGTTCCCGTCACAGTTCCTGCAGTATCTCGATTGGTGTCATGTGTTCGTTGATCCTCCTGTATCGCTGCTTATGTGTTCCTGAGTTGCGGTTCTACCCTGCCTGTTGATGTTCTCCTCCGTTCTGTGTTTTCCTGTCCTGTGACCCATACTGGCTTGTCATACCGCATGTGTAAACCTAAGTCAGGGTTCGGTAGTGAATGGGTTTGGTCCGCAGCCAAGTCCATCCCGCTTTTGTGGGGGCTATGGCAGGAAAGTCAAGGGGCCTTAGATCCACTTCCACTGGATGTTGGATCTTAGCTACCACCTCGCCTTGCTAAGGCTGATGCAATAAGATCCACAACAGGATGTCGGCAGGTCAGGCGCCTCGTGATTAATCTATGTCAGCGCCGCTGGTTACAGTATGAACTGACATGAGATCCCGCTGGTGCGTGACCTGCCCTCGTCTAGAGTGTCTGGCACCCCATCGTTGCCTCAGCTCATGGTCCAGCCCAGAGGCTTATCGTTTGCCTAGCTCATGGTCAGCATGAGCTTCAAGTTTGGCCTTAGCTCCTGGTTCCAGCCCAAGCTTACCGTGTGGAGACATAGCTCATGAGTCCCAGCCCAGAGACTTCAGTTTTGGAGCAGCTCATGGTCCAGCCCAGGAGATTACGTTTTGGCCTACGCTCATGGTCCAAGCCTAAGAGCTTACGTTTGGCTCTAGCTCATGGTGCCCAGCCCAGAGCTTTTGAGTTTGGGCCTAGTCTGGTTCAGCCCTGAGCTTAGTTTGGCCTAGCTCTGGTCCAGCCCAGAGCTTTCGTTTGGCCTAGCTCATGGTCCAGGCCAGATGCTTCCGTTTGGCTAGCCTTCATGGTCCAAGCCAGAGGCTTCGTTTGGGATAGATCTCCTAGGTCCGCCCAGGCTTAAGTTTGGCCTAGCTCATAGGTCGCCGCCTCAGGGATTAGTTTGCCTAGCTCATGTTCTCCGCCCAAGGGCAGTAGTTTGGCCTAGCTCATGGATCACCGACCCTGAGCATTCTGAGTCGCTGTGGCTTTACGTTTGGCCTAGCTAATGGTCCCGCCCTGCACGCTTACTAGAGTCCCGTGGGCTTAAGGTCCGCCAGAGCCTTCATGATCCCATGGTGGATTATATAGGTTCCGCCTGAGCCTTCTGATTGTTCCCGTGGCTTGACGAGTCTTGCCTGAGCCTTCTGAGTCCCCGTAGGCTTATTCGGTCCTCCGCCTTGAGCCTTCTTGATGTTCCCCGTGGCTCTACAAGGGTCCCGCCCTTGAGCACTTTGAGTCACCCGTGGCTTACACTGGTCCGCCTTGAGCTTCATGAGTACCCCGATTGGCTTCACTGGTCACAGCCCTGAGCCTTCTGAGTCCCGTGGCTTACTGGTCCCGCCCTGAAGCCTTCTGTTTCCCGTGGTTACGGGTTCACGCCCTGCAGCCTTTAGATGTCCCCGTGGCTTTAAGGTCCGCCCTGAAGCCATCGGATGTACCCCGTGGCGCTGACTGGTCCCCGCTTGAGCCTTATGAGTTGCCCAGTGGCTTACTCGGTCCCGCCCTTGCTGCCTTCTGAGGTCCCCTGTTGGCTTAATGCCCGCCCTGGGTTCCCTCCCATTTTGCCTCAGTGCCCGATTTGTTCCTACCCTGCATCGCTCCGTTTCTATGTATTCCCTATACCTGGCTATTATACACGCTGTTACTTGGTTTTGGGGTTTGCCACAGTAGATGTTGCGGGACCCTGGGCATTTGCTGGAACTCGCATTTGGTGATTCTGGTGAGGGAGAGGAGGGGGCTTTGAGGGGGGTGGTAACTGGCAACGGTTAATTGCCGCTCGGTACCTGCCTTGGACGTTCGGCTGTCCGTGCCTGGCTTGTCTCTGCTGGGCTCCCTGTGCAGGTGGTCCACGCAGCCTATGTGTTTCCCTGCTATGTACTTTAGCTGGTCGTCCGTCTTTGTTGCTTCCTAGGTCCTGTCTGATGCGCTCTGTGTTCATTCCTGAGGCGTAGCGCAAGCAACGGCATGCTTTGCCTTTTTTATAGTTTCATGTTCTAGTGACACCTTCTCAATTCACCCCGACCTCTGGCTATCCAAGAGGCGGATAGTTTTGTCTCATAACTCTGGGTGTCAGTTTATTGCAGTTTCTTCTTGCTGTCCTTCCTTCTTGTGCTCCTTGCAGCATCTCTGGTCTTGCAGGTTGGAGACATTTAACCCTGAGTTGTGGTCAGGTTGCGGCTTCCTCTGAGCTCTGGCCATCTGTCTTGTTGTCTCCGTTGTTCAGCTGTATTCTGCTGTGTTCCTGTCCTGGATGTGTCTCTCTGTTCCGGTGTATCTGCCGTGTTCCTGGTCATGTACCTCATGTGTGTTCCCGTCCAGGTTCCTGCCCGTATCCTGTGGTGGTTCATGTGTACGTTGATCCCTCCTGTATCCTGCTGTGTGTTTACTGAGTGCTCTTTACTACCTGCCCTTGACTTATGTCTCTCCGTACGTTCCTGTGTTTCCTGTTCATGTACCAGGCTGTACCGCAGGTAGCCACGTCAAAGGAGGTAAGTGAATGGGGGTCACGCAGCCAAGTCACATCTCCCGCTTTGCGGCAGGGCTCTGGCGACAGACAGGGGCCCTTAGGATCCAATCCCTGGGTGGTCCGTCCAGCTACCACCTGCCTGCGGTGAACACAGAAGGATCCACACCCGCGATGGTCGTTGGGTCGCGCTCTCGGCATACGTCTGTCAGCGCCACCATCACTAGTTACAGCACTTTCAACTTGTGATAATTTTATTTATTTAGAGAGAAAATATTTTTTTCGTTTAATACTCGAAACATTTGAATGATCTCTAACATATAATTGTGTTCTTTCAAATTGTTGTCCTTTACTCGGAATGAAAAATTATTCAACGGGGTTCTTAAAATCACTGACATGGGGATATATGAAGTGTACATCGAATTCTACATTCTCTATACTTGCTAACTGGACTCTCTATGTTACTGATGATCCCATCTATTGTTCCTTAGGAGGTCCATAGTATCACGCATATAAAGATGCCCAAAGATTCGACAAAATGGATGTAACACTTGATCCAAATTGATTCCACGATTTTGAGTTAGCGAACTATTTTGGACACTATAGGCTACCTTTTAGGGGATTAGTTAGATTCCATAAAACACTAATTAATTCCTCCTCCTCCATTGAGGATTTTGGGCAGACTTATAAAATGTTGCGTATACGTGGATTGGTCTTGGAAACAGAAATTAATTCTGTGGCATTAATTTTCTCAATAATTCCCTCACTGTATCTCTTTGAGGGATCCTCCTGCAAGATTTCAGAGCAAGAGAATATCCGAGGATATTCCTATATCTGGTAGTGATCATTACTAAAAAACAATGTTCCCCCCCTTGATCCACCACTAGACAGTGAAGGGTTTATTTATTGTTTGTTAATCCATCTTTGCTCTGTGTTTGCTAGGATTATTGCAGGGAAAATAGGTTTATTGTTTAATAGGTATAGGTTCCGGGAGGAGTCGTCTATTCGGGAGGGTTCCGCCTATTTCTGGTAGGTAGGGTTAGTAAGATTAGGTTTATTACCATGTTAGGTTAGTGTAGGGTGGAATAGATGTGTTCATTTTTTATGTGGTTTAGTGATTAATAGTTAAAAGTTTATTTTTAGTCATAGTACTCGTCAACTATGATAGTTTTTCTTCCATAAGACCCCATTTCAATGATGTAAATAGAAAAAAATCCCAAAAATGCCCCTTTGACACATAAGAAGTACAGAGTTTTTGGAAAATGGCACATGGTATAACTGGCAGGGGTGCCTGTAGGGCATGGTACTCCTGTCAGGGGGGCCCAATCAAAAAAGGGGCCAGTGATATGTTGTACCAAAAAAATAGAAATAGTAATGGGTGAGGGCAATTTTTGTCTTAGTTCTGATGTTGCCCTGAAACGGTGATAGAATGACTGACGGCAGCACTGGTTACCAACTGGCGGCCCCTATAAATAGGCCTGTCAGCTGAACCTCCGTGTCTCCATTGGGATGTTTCTTGCTGCCACACCATTATGACATGTATTTGAGCCCTGGTTGAAAAATGGCATCAGGGGTCTAACTTTGCTGTTCCATGTGCATTTCAATACCAAGCGTCTTCTTTATGTGTCAAAAGTACCCAGTGGCAGATGCTGCCGCCTGCAACACTCCTATAGCTACGCCTTGCTTGGAAGCTGGGCCATCCTCATCTTTTCAGTTCTAACCATTGAAAGGAACGAATTTATTTTAGCCTGCTTGAATTTTTTTGTTCTGTCACTCTTAGCGCCAAAATGTCTTCATAAGTGGTGCCCACAAATCCAGTTTACCTTTTATGGGAAGGTAATTGTGCTTTCTACTCACCTGTAGTTTATATAAATTTAACACTGAAATCATCTCCCATTGACTTTAATGGGGTTAGGCCTTAATTTCTAAAATTCACGAGTTATGCAATACCGAACTCAAATTTTTTAGTGCTTGTCATCTCTAACCTAAGGGTGATGTCTTCCACACAGTAAATTTGTGTGCATAATTGCACAGTATTTCCATGAATATTGCGCTTAATACGTGGTCGAAATGCACGCCCACAACTACGGTAATTCATTAGCTTTGTAGGAGATATGGATTATGGTCATCTCCACACTCATACATTAGATTGTGACGTGTGAGAGGAAGAGATTGACATGTAAATTGTTAGCGTCTCGAATACGATGCTCGATGACAATGATATGTCTATGGCGGAGTTCGCTCCGGACCAGACCCCCCACCCACTCCAGACACCTTGAATTAAGTGTCTGCATAACAACGTGTGGTTTCCAAAACACCCCAGCGTATTGCGGTGCGCTTACTATTATGCGCTGCAATTGAGCCCGGTGTGAACCTATCTACCAACAAAACGTTAATGGAGCACTCGCCCTGAAAGGGTGACCCCCAACATAGGATCACATCGCCCTACAGTAAGACCCTATTATGGC
The DNA here is from genome assembly GCA_025379985.1 of Phyllomedusa bahiana. Classification (NCBI taxonomy): domain Eukaryota; kingdom Metazoa; phylum Chordata; class Amphibia; order Anura; family Hylidae; genus Phyllomedusa; species Phyllomedusa bahiana. The sequence goes on along the minus strand of JAODAL010025834.1, from coordinate 41,353 downwards.
TCCTAACAGGGAAAAAAAAACCAAATACATATTGGGGAATATAAATCAAAACAAAATACACATGTCATTACGCAAATAACAGTTCCATTGTCCATAAATTTGTGTGCTAATAGATCTTAGCTAAACTGATGTGTTTCCCTAGCAAATTGGAAAGGTTACATCAGGAAAATAAATAGTTTTGGAGGACCAAATGTTCCAAATTGATACTAGAATAGTATTACATACTGTAGCGGCTCGCGCCGTGGTCTGACTCCCAGACCGCAGGCACCTCCATAACCCGGCTGCGCCACGCCGCGCTCAGGGTTGCTGTTCACTCCTAATGGTTCATGCACCTGTCCCGTACAGGGCCTCGTATCCTAGGTAAATGTCCCGTTACATTAATGGCACCCATTGCAATTCCATAAACCAAAGCCAACCATGACAAAAAGCTTTTAACACAGTGTGCTTCGTTATAAAACTACTAAATTATAGTCATACAGTTACCATACTATAACACCGCATACACAAAACCAGGAATCCCAGGCTAATAGTACCATATGTCTACTAAAGAAGACACATATAACCAGGCACATAGGTGAACCGATCCGCAACATCGTGATCATATCACCACCATTATAGAGACTCTGAAATAATACCAAACTGACCCATTACGGATACAAACCTTATACTAAAACCAATTTTTTCAACCGATACAGTGACAGATACAGTTACTGCATAGGTTCTGCAAGTGACACATATATAATTACTGTCAAATGTTCATCCAGGGACTTACTGGAGACGTATCTGTAAGAGTTTTCTCTTTCCCCTTCTTCTTCTCCTCCTCATCTGGCCCAGACGCCATGAGTTCCTTTTCACCGAAGGGCCACGCACTACTTCATGTAGAATTTACAAACAACCTAACATCTAGACTCCTCCACTTTATCCATCATTTCTCTACAAATTCTATCATAGCTTTACATAATTCCACATCTTAGCTCATAATTTGGTAGCCATGTAGCAACCCCTGTAGCCAGGGAAGTAGCCCCTTATAGCAAGGTAGTTAGTCCACCTTATGCAGGTAGTGCACCTTATAGCCTTTAGTGCCCGTCTAATTGCATAGGTAGTACCCCTATAGCAGGTAGTGCCCCCCTAAATCACCGCAAGGTAGATGCCCCCTAATAGCACAGGTCGTGCCACATAGAGCCAAGGTAACATGGCCCCTGCAGTTAATGTTGATAAAATAAAAAAAAATAAAATAATACTCACACATACACGATCCGAGATCCAGCATCTGCGCTGCGGTAAAGAGATCCCAGCGTCGCAGGGGAGCGGGGTAAAAAGCTCTGTGAGCACCCTGCGACGCGGGATACATACAGGGGTGGAGGACCAGGAAGGATCCGTTCCCGCCATCCTCCCGGTATCACCAGCATGCACCAGTGAGTGTGCATGCTGACTGCAGTGACTCATGAGCGGCCGTGTTACAACGGCCGTGCTGAGTCAGAGGCCGATTCCCGGACTGGGTGAGCCCCTAGGAAATGGACAATGTGGTCCCCAACGTCACTCACCTGCTTCATCTGCTCTTCTCTTCAGAAGGTGCGTCCCCTACATTTCCTCCACTAGAGGCGCGGCTACAGTCACAGTTTTCTGGGATTTAAAATGGGCCAGGCATCGCAACAACGTAATTGTGCTCCTTCAATCTGCTTCTTGCGACAGGTTTACGGCATTCCTGCTCTCAACGCCTGTTTTTGGGGATCCATGTAACTCGAGTTGGTTTTGTGTTATGCATTTAACAAGCTATTCCATATCTTTGTATTTTTGCATCATATTTACCACCTGATGACTTGTCTGCTGATGTTGTTTCAGCGTGCCTTCCATCTGCCAGTCTGCCCCTCTGGTTTCCGTCTCCTTTGGCATGTCAACTGCCAGGATCTTCGTCATAAACTTCAGGGAGTTTCCTGCAGCTCAAAGTCCTTTCCCACTTTGCGTAGGGCGCTGGTGAAGACAAGGGGCCCCTTAGACCATCTGTCCTCGGCGTAGGCTTTGCAACTGGCCGCGCGTATGACAGTGGATCCACCCATCCTCACCTCTGAGCAGCCATGGACCACATACCAATTGACTACAAATTCTCCATTTCCAATATTGAGATAATGAGCTGGGTATGGATCAATAACTATGCTTGCACAAAAAGGGTCCAAACTATTAGTTATATGAAATATGAACACTACGTTGTCGTCAAAAATTTAGCTACACTGTAAAAAATGAGTTCCTTTTTGACAGTAAGTATTTCCTAAAGTCAGACAGTTATAGAATAAAGGTTGGATGATATTTTACTACATAACCAAAATAGCGCCAACAATACAGTCCTTATAGGGTGTTTTCTTGTACAAGGATATTCTCTACCATGATGGGGACAGCAGTAAAAAAAATAGCCACTTTTGCAATTGGTTTGCATTACCTAACAGCATTTAGTATAGCAAATATAAGATAATCTGTGTGTATTCTACACCTAAACTGCAGCCCTGAGGAGCTCAGGCCACACTCCCCTTTTCTCGTGATTTGACTGATAGTTCATTCAGCCTGTTGGGATACGCCCTGTAGCTGTGGATTGGCTGTCTGCACTCTGTGCTGTGAAAAAATGAACTGAAACAGCTTTTTGTGCTGCTGTGTAATGAAAGCTACCTCGAAATACTCTATGCCCCCTTCCCGTGAATAGCTCCTATCTTGAAAGATCTGGGCCAATTACTGAGTCTTTAGCCTGCTAGATTCACTCTCCCCCTAGATTAAACGCATTATACAGTCTTCTACCACATTATACCTCCCTGCCTGATAACACGAGTGGAGGGAGCAGAGTGCATTTTCTCACATTTGATTCATCTATTTAATGCGTGATATGTTTATCTGTTTACACTTATGCAGGTGTTTGGTTACAATGAGCTGTGAAGCCTGGGAGGGACGGTGACAGCTCTGTCGGCATGAAGAACTGACCATCTGCAGGAGGCTCGCAGCGCAGTGGCATCCTCTCCTTTCTACTGTTTCAAAAGGAATGATGGATGTCACCAGTCTCAGTTGAGGGGAGACCAAGCCTATTAGGGAGGAGAGTCCCACTCTAGTGGGAGAGAGACTTGCTCGGATTTGAAGCTGTAAACAGAATGGTAAGTCTGTGAAAGCCAGTGATGAGACAACCCCTTTAATGATGGAACAATTCCAATATGGTTCTTGTGATGTAAAATGAAAGGTAGGCTCATGTTGCACATCATGGAAACCCATACATGCTGACTGTCTCACCTGGGGCATATAGGATTTTCCAGCAAGAGAATACGACAGGTCACACAGCTACAAATGTCAGAAGTCTTGGTCATACTCCTTAAATTAATGTCAAAGTACCGTCAAGGCAGGAGGTGGATTCTCAGGACCACCCCAGGCGGTTGCATAAGCCACATCAGGGAGTGGAGTCTAAGTAGCCCCCGGTTTTTACATGAGCCCGCCGCACAGCATGTTGGACTTGCTTGCAGTGGGAGTCTACTAGGTTGCTACCCCTGAGGTGACTGGCTTGTGGTGGCGGCCTGGGGTGCAGCGTAATACAAAATCAACAGGCGGATGCGTAGTCGGAAATAGGCAGAAAGGGCAGGCAATGTGGTCAGGAAAAGGAAGGTCTGGTTCACAACACTACAATACAACACAACTCTCACTAAACTCCTAGCAAACACCAACAAACTGGCAGGGAAGCCAGGGGGCGGTGTACTAATAAAGGAGGAGGGGAAACATCATAGGATGTGCTGGCCCTTAAAATCTGATAGAGCCAGCATGTGTGTGCCCTAAGGAATGAGTGCGCATACGCTTACCCAGAGCAGAGGAAAGAGCAGGAGCAGAGGACAGGTGAGTGCTGGGCAGGACAGGAGGCAAGATCACGGGTGCGTCTGCGAGATGGACCACAGTGCAAAGTGTAACAAGGACTACCCTGGCCCTAATTCTCCAGAACCCAACTGAGCATCTGTGAGGCCCCTGGATGGTGCTGTTGACTTTATGGCCCCTTCAGCAGCTGTGGGGTACAGTCCGCTCCAGATCCCTGTGACAACCTACCAGGACCTTATGGAGTCACTCGCTGCCTGCCTCGCTGCTGTCTGTGCTGCACACAACGGTCTCGCTGGAGATAATGATGGGACTTCACTGTGTGTATTTCTCATTACTTTCACTCCTTACAGTGAGAACCTGCCTGTGTGACTGCAGCCTTATAAATCCTTGTATAACGCTGTAAAGTATCAGTGACACAGTCCAGGATTTTTGCTCTACACTCACTCATCACTTTTATCACATAAACCTGGACTTTATAAGATTCTGAGAGCACAACCTTGTCGACAATCAGGTCTGTCCTCTGCCCACACATTTGGGCCCCTTTAATACCAATGGGGCAGCACTTTAATACAAAGTGGACACCATCTGGTTTAGTGACAATCTCATCATGGCTATAACCAGATTTATCATGAGACAAAGTGCACATCTCCAGCTGAACTCATGGATGGGACGAGAGGTCTGTACGGCCTTTAAAGGGCAGTCCACCAGTTCTCCATGTTATAGAGCATCTCTAGGATGTGGTGGAATAGACAGAGCGAGGAGGTTTACCATCAAATCTGTAATAAAGGTTTCCAAGGACCTTTTGTATCCCAATTCACTAAGAATTCAGGTGTTCCAGGATCACTGAGGAAAACCCCTGAATTCATTACTACTCACCTGTGGTACATCTTCTGGGATCTGCCTTCATGCACTCATCCTCGGCTCATTTGCTCCTCATCTTCTCTTCTTCATCTTCCACTTCAGAATTCGTCAGATGAGCTTCCCTGGAATATCCACTCTCTGCTTCACTACAACCTCAATCCTTAATAACAGTCAGATATTCACCCTGATGTGACATATGGTACAATTCATACAGAGAACAAATCACATGAAGACCCCCAAATATCTATGAGCCCATCTGGACTGCAGGAGGTCACACCCCATATACAGATTGTGTATAGGGCTCATCTACCTGAGGATTCCCTACGGCCATCTCATTCTCTTCATCCCTCAACCTTAATACAAATCAGATTTCCCCCTAAAAAGCAAAACCAGAAAAGAAGTGCGGTTGTTCCATTCTGTCATATTTAGAGAACTTACAGCTCCCTCGACTACTGATTGATTCGCGGGACATTTCCCTCTGGCAGGCCTGGAATACAAGGACGGGACATCTCTCTCTCGATTTCTCCTACTGGATCCACTCTTAGGAGCACACAATGAGGATACTTGAGCTGCGTATACTCGTCTATAGGTCATATACTCATCAACTTCAATCTACGAGAAGATGGAAAAGAGAAAAGAGTTGACTGGTGTCTTATCTCCTCCTCACCTTGTGATTCATGACATCCGGTACAGATCCCTGTGTCGATCTAGTACTACACACTCCTCCATGGAGACATAACAGCAACATTCCGACACCTTATAGGAACATGACAACACAGGATCCATCACATCCAGACCCATCATCCCCCTGTTTATTATAATGTCCCACATTCCCCTCCACCTTCCCTGCCTCATCACCCAACCCCTCGCATGGTGTTACTATATAATACCCCAGCATTCCGCCTTACCTCTCCAGTCAAGCACTCAGTGAATGCACCGGTTGGTCAGGTCGTGAATCTTCTGTATCAGGGAATGAGATGGAGGCTCGAGGGCTCGGTGCGTGCACCGTCCTCCTGACACACAGGGCCACACACCTCACCAGAAGACGACTTCTTCACTACTGTGTATCCTGTATGGGAACCCTGATCACTACAATGATTTTAAGAACCCCCTACCTTCCATCATCACCTGTTACTGAAAGGATATAAGAGCGAGGTCATGTGAGACAACCACCTCTCCAGTTTACCAAGTAATGATTCTCCAGGGTGAGTCTAATATCCTGTGGCCCTGGAGGTACTCCGTTCTTGTCCATCCCTAATGTCAGCGTCGTGATCCTCCAACATGACCGCCTGGTAACAGATCCCTGTGTCCTCTATGTACTCCCACTCCTCCATCGGAGACAAAGACGAGCATATCCTGACACCGTTATAGAACCATACAACACAAGTACCATCATCACCCCACCCCTCCGCGGTGTTACTACAACAATTCCCAGCATTCCCATCACCCTCCAGTCAGCAGCTCAGTGATCCTGGTGGTCAGTCTATATCTTCTTATCAGTATGAAGACGTTGAGAAGGCTCAGGCTCTGTGCTCTCATTCTCCAGACACAACGCGGTCCACACACTCCCCAAACTGACTTCTCACTACTGTGTAATCCTGTGTATGGGAGACACGATCAACTTACATACTGTAGAATCTAAAAACCCTCACCTTTCCCTCCATTCACCTGTTCTGATAAGATAGAGCGAGGACAAGTGAGACTCTCACCTCTCCATTACCAAGAGATGATCTCACAGGGTGAGGTCTGATATCCTCAGCCCCTGAGGGTCTCTCGTCCTTGTTCCCAGCCTTGGGGGGTCATTGATGAAAAGCCATTGTCCTTTAGCTGTAAGTCTGGACCTGAGGAACCTGAATAAGAAGAGAGGAGTGAGACAGATCAACCCTCTATATACAACCTCTAGTTCTGTACATATATATATACCTACACTATATGGATACCCCGTCCCAGACATGGACGTAACAAAAATTAAGACAGTTTTGATGAATCAGAACACCGCCGCACATTGCGAGTAAAAGTTTATTCTATCTGTTCATGGGACACACAATAGGATCTACACTTTGATAGAATGCAAAAGTAGTCATGCACAGCCTGTACACAAGGTTAAATTTTGTGCACCATAGAAATAAACTCACACAGTCATCAATGTCTAAACCCTGCAACAAATGGTGAAGAATTGTCCCTAAGTGAAAATGATAAACTTTGCCCAGTTTGCGATTTTCCCTCCACAGTTCATAGTAGAATGCATTTAGTGAGTTCAAGAGTCCTCAATGTAAATGGGAGCAAATGAGGTAAATTTGGTGATACATCGCTCCCACACTCTCACAGATTGTCAATGAAAATTCAATAACACAACCTGCCAAAAATTTACTCAAACCTTGTATAAAAAGCACAAACATGGCTCGTAAGTGCAAAAAAACTGTATTGAATCTGAAAAAAAATTGTTTCTCTACATAAAGAAGGCTGAGGCTATAGGAAATGCATACAAACTCTGAGACTGAGCTCAGCGTGAGGGCAAGACCATACAGCGTTTTTAAACCAACATGTGCCATGGTCAACCAAATATAGCCGAGTACAGGAACGTGCTCAGCCTCAGGATCACGCAGCAAATGGGTCAGCATGGCGGTCGTCCCAAAAAAGCCTGCTTCTAAAGTGGATCACAGAACCTCAAACAGTTTTTGCTGAGACAAGCAAGTAAGGACCTTGCTGGAACCAAAGAAAAACATTTGGTTTAATGGTTCCAAGCATGAGTTGTGCGGGCAACCAGATAGAGACAAACACAAGTGATTTGTCCTGCCTATGTGTGAGTGTCATTGTTTGCTGCATGATGCGCTGCTATGGGGAACGACATTCATCAAATGATGAACCATGAATTTGCCAACATGTACTGTGACATCCTAAGCAACCGATCCTCTCCATTCGTGCCACAGCCATTAACAACAAGATATCCGACCTCAAACACCTCTAAGACCACCACTGCCTTCTAAAAGAGCAAGGGTAAAAGTGGCGGGTCTGGCCCAAGCATGTCCTCAGACCTAAACACTATGAGCATCTGTGGGGCAAGGTCTATACCAACCACCACCTCCATATGTCATCATGAGAATTCCAGAGCTGCACAACTTGGTGAGCTCTGTCCCCCCTGCCCAAAGAATAGTAATACCTGGTAAATAATGGCCACACAAAAATCCTCACATTTTGGGCACAATTTGTCCATTGTCCCACTTCTTGTGTCCATTTAGGGTGTAACTTAATTTTTGTCACCCACGATTTTAGACATTTGACTGTGTGAGCTTATTTTGATTGCACCAAACTTCCCCCTGTAGACAAGCGTACACTGACTACTTTAACTTGTATCAAGTGCAGATTCTCATGGTGTCCCATCCACAAGATAAAATATTTTACAGAACTGTGGAGGGGGTGTACCGACTTCTGGGAGTAAAATAAATAAATATCCATCAGCTTCCTTAGTGAGTGGAGTGCACAGAGGAGTGAGACTAACCCCCCTATCTCATTTCTTATTGGATCTAATACTGACAAAGAACTATTTCAGGTTTGGGACTGAGTATTACTTTGATGGAGTTCTCCCTGCACACTGAGTTACACAAATATATTCTGCATTTGGAGCACAGTCGTGTCCCCAGCGTCCACTTCTTGCACATAATTACAACGGCTTCAGATATGGGACCATAGTTTTTTCTTTCTGGGGGCATCTGAAGGAGACTAGAACCACCCTTAAAATATCAGATCTGTAGACACAATGAAAAAGTGTCAAGATCTGAACTGTCCAATACTGGATGTGACATAAAAGGGGAACCGTGGTTTATGTACCTCCATGGTGTTCTAAACCCACGATATGAAGAAACCATTATGAGACCTAGAAAAGCTTCACCCCACCCTCTCCCAAACGTTATAAGATGTGGAATATATCAGAAAAGAGTGTAGTTATGCGAAATAAGACGATAGCTGAAGAGGTAGGAAGGCCTCACACAACATCATTAGATCAATAACCTCAGGAACATAATGTACATAACAACGTATGATCAGCTCCAACCTTATTAGACAAAGTAACTGGACGGTGGAACATTCTAGAAAGGGATGACGAGTGCAGACCATCCTGTACCCATCCCCGCTCTGACTTCTCCACTCTCTACCCGTCCTCACACCGATGTCTTCATCCTCTACCCGTCCCCGCACCGACGCCTCCACCCTGTACCCGTCCCCGCTCCAACACCTCCACCCTGTAGCCGTCCCCGCTCCAACGCCTCCACCCTGTACCCGTCCCCGATCCGACGCCTCCACAACGGACCTGTCACCGCACCGATGCTTCCACATTGTGTCCTTTACTGCACCAATGCCTCCACCCTGTACCAATCAATGTATCAATGCTTTTACCCTGTGTCACTGCAGTGGTTGCTCCTTATAGTACAGAATACAGTATAAACTAATCACTCTCCCCCCTATAAAGCTCTCCACAGTGCTGCACCCCTACATATAATCTGCCAACCTACCTGGTCTCTCTCTTCTGCTGATCGTTTTACACTTACTCCATAATCTGAACCTCCCTACCACCCCTCACATGTGCTGCAACCATTCTCTGGATTTGGCTATCCTACTATTAAAGGGTATTCCGGAGGGGCTTATCCGGTCACTTGTGCACATAGCAGGCAACAAATCTTAAATCTGAAACATACTTAAATATGAAGCTGACATATTGTTCCCAGTGCTGCCCCCCTATGTGCTCCTCCTCAGTGCAACAATTGTGGTGTACACAGCAGCCATCCCATTGTGTGTACACAGAATACAACTTCCACCATGCCTTGCTGATATCTATTCTGACCCGTTCTACTCCCCTGTATTCTATATGCTGAAAAGCAAGTAGGGAAGAGATCTATGGGGGCGCAGGTTATGGATGGAGATACCTCAGGGGAGTTATCAGGAGATTAGGGTAGAAGCATTCAGTGGTAGTTATGATGTGAAGATTACATGATGGGAAGAGTATCAGGATATTAGGGTATAGATGTATGGGGGACAGGTTATGATGGAGAACACATGAGGAGGTCTCAAGGAGATTAGGTAGAAGATGTATGGGTGGGAAGTTATGATGGGAGATTACAATGAGGGAAGGTATCATAAGAATAGGTAAGAGATGTATTGGGGGGACAGGTATATGGAGATGGGAATTACATGAGGGAGGTATCAGGAGATTAGGGTAGAGATGTATGGGGGGCAAGTTATGGATGGAGATTACATGAGGGAGGTATCAGGAGATTAGGGTAGAGATGTATGGGGGGACAGGTTATGGATGGAGATTACATGAGGGGAGGTATCAGGAGATTAGGGTAGAGATGTATGGGGGTAGGTTATGGATGGAGATTACATGAGGGAGGTATCAGGAGATTAGGGTAGAGATGTATGGGGAGGGGGGAGGTTATGGATGGAGATTACATGAGGGGAGGTATCAGGAGATTAGGGTAGAGATGTATAGGGGGACAGGTTACGGATGGAGATTACATGAGGGGAGGTATCAGGAGATTAGGGTAGAGATGTATGGGGGGAGGTTATGGATGGAGATTACATGAGGGGAGGTATCAGGAGATTAGGGTAGAGATGTATGGGGGGGGGTCTTATATGTCGGTGTTGTCTCTGAATTCTCGGGGCGTCTCCAGTGGAGGGATTGTCAGAGGAGCAGCGAGGAGAGAGGTGGAGCAGCCGGGCAGCGGAGGATGAAGGGGAGGAGAGGACTAGACGGGAGGAGCAGAGAAGAGCTGCAGTAATCCAGACGGGAGATGAGGAGGGAACAGCAATGTGTGGAGTCTTACCTGTTTTACCTACAGGGGGGTTATACCAGGGGTAAAGGATCTGTGGTGACATCACACTGGTCACATGATAGGAAGTGGCCAATAGATTCCTGACTCCTCCTGATCACATGACTGTGACATCATGGAAGGTCCTGTATGGAGCACATCGTACACCTCTTAACCTGATATTGGGGGGGTCCCGGGGAGGCAGCAGAACCTCTGAATTCCCAGGATGCTTTGTGCAGGTCCCTCTTTGTGGGAGGAGCATACAGTGGCCGCAGTCACTGGCGGCAGCTGGGACGCTCATCATGGCAGCCGGCGAGTGCAGAGGAACAGGGGCGCCGGGAATAGGAGTTCTCTGTGGTTATGTGTGAAGTGTCTGCAAGGGGCGCTCTGACTAAAGTGGTGAGTTCTCCCATAGCAGCCATTACAGGAGATGGTGTCTCCACATTGTGCGGGGAGAAGTGAGCTGCTGGACACAGAGAGTGTGAGCTCAGGGCTAATGTGCAGAGTCCTCAGATGGGACAGAGATGCCGGGTTCTAAGGCAACAGATGCGTTTTCCCTAGAGTTTATGGTGGAAAATAGTAACGGTATCACAGGGGTGGTATGTCCTGTGGGTGATAGCAGGTGGAGAGTGGTGCTGCCGCACCTAATGGAACTGAGGTGGTAGCCGCTAGCAACCAGGGTAACTCTGCTCCTACTAAAAATGGTTGGAAAGAGGTGAATGAGCTGCCTAAAATGAACACTGCCAGTGTGATGTGATTGTCCTTCCGCACTGTGTGAACTGGAGGGTGTATAAGATGTGGGAGTGATCCTGATGGAGGCTGAGTCCTCATATAGTGACAGTTACAGGAGATGGTGAGAAAATATCTCCATAGGTTACTGCAGTGAGTCTGCCTGACAGAGCTAATCAGAGATACACAGGGAAGTGTGTCACCTGCCACTAAGGACTTGGCCAAAGATGTCTGAACAGCAACCTGTGATAGGTGCTCTGTGTGCCTAGTCTGAGCAGGTAAAACCTGACCTTTGTGCCTGCTGCAGGAGTGACCCAGTGGGAAGTGGAAAGTTCTCCCATCGGGACAGGAGATATAGAAGAAACATCTCCTCATTGTACTCCATATAGTTTACTCCCATGTAGAGCCAGTGCAGAGTGTTCACTGGTGGATGAGGATGAAGGAGTCCTCAGACACTATTGAAGTGTCCGGTAATGTAGCAGACACAGTTTCCCTAGATGGTGTCAGTGGTGACCTTAGAAATGCTAGCTTGCATGCTGAATGTGGTGACGTCTTTGGTGCAGGGCATGCATGGTTTGAGTCACCTGTAGTGAGCGGGGATGACACTGGTGTGAGTGTAACTGACTGTCCCGGTCATGCAATGGTAAGCTCCCGAGCTGTAGATACTGTCAGATCAGTCATATGTAAAGAATGGGTACTAATGAAATGCTTTCTGATGATTACTGCTGTTGGGTTAAATGGTAAGGACACTCATTGTAATTTAACTGTTCCCGTTACCTGCCACATTGGTAATCACACCATTATCACCCATTTTGTGGCTAGTGAAACATGTCCAACCTCCCTTTTGGGAGCTGATATTTTGGCCGCACCAAATGCTAACATCGAGTACCGCCCTGATGGCACGGTCTCTTTAAAACTAACTGCAGATAATGATGATGGTGCATGCATACTAGCTGCTTTTGACTATGCACAGAGACCGGACATTATTCTAGCAGGTACCCTCCTATTTGAGGGCCACATTCAATACAGACATTGGGTTCCTTTCAGTACCCCCTGCTGAAGTCCAACAAAATCCTGGGTGTACTCCCCATATGTCTGAGACAGGAGCCTTTGACTGTAGCACAAAATGACAGCATTGCATTGCAAATCTTTGCTGTTCCAGAAGCATGGGCATTGATTAAGATAAACTCCCCAGCATACACGTCTCAGTTTTTAGTAGAGAAGTCCTTACCTGATCAGCCTGCCACCTACTGGTTGGTTCATGATTTATGAGCCATCAATACTGTCACTACAACATTAACCACTGTCATACAAAACCTCCCATGCATTGTTGTCTTGTGAAGGTAAAGAGGTTTGAATCAATATTGTGTTCTATGCATAACTATGAAATCCCAAGCTTTTCTCTCCTTATAAGGCCATAACAGCTTGAGCAGAATCCATTTTGTGGGAATGATACAGCAAATATCAAAGCTAAGATGACTGCGGCACAGTATTTAACCACTGCTAACAGTTTCCACATGAATGTGGAATCTGGCTATTATCTCCCTTTTCAGAAGTTTCCGTTTTACTGGAAATTGACTGAGTTTTGGCTGATGCAATCCCAAGACTATGTAACCCAGAGACAACGAGGACCAATGAAATCTACTCAAAAGCTGCTAAATATGGACATACGACCGTTCCTCCTATCTCTATCGCTGCCTCGCTCTGCATTGATTACAATCATACAAATATGTGTGTCAATGCATGTATTGTCAAGAAATGCTTGGAACATGAATGAGATTGATCCAGAACTCTTGTGTCTGACTCAGATTTCTAATCAGGCCGATATATGTTGCCCCTATCGTGATTTGGAATAACCGGACAAACGGTTGACCCCCATTGTTGGAAAACACCCCGACACTTTGGCGCCCAACGTGAGGCGTGGCTAGGGGATCCAGGACCACCAGGACCCGAACACTGCCAGAGGCGCTCGAGGAACCGGAGATATCAAATTTGAGGAACTGCAGCCTCTAAAGGACCGTGGAGCTTGATACATCTATGTGTATTTTAACTACCTTGCCATTATGATGTCTCCCGGTTAGTAGATAGCTGTGGTATCTGGACCGCGGTGTCCCAATAAAGTGGACTGACCTAGAGAAACTTTGAACCAGCCATGCCACGTACCGAACTTTGTTTTGCAGTGACTTTCAGTAGTTTCGGATTGTCACTGTTTTCAGTCACGAACCCCTTTGCCCGGTAAATGGTTTGCTGAAATATAGTGGGAACCTTTGACATCCCTAAGGTTAATTGTTTGAGTGGTAAGGGAGTCTCCGGTAATCTTTAGACAAGATCTGTGTATTACTAAATACTTCCATGGTGGGTCGGGTTGGAACTAATTCCACTAGGGAAATTGTTCTGGACATATATACGTAATACATATATGTTTTGACAAAGACCGGAGGGGTACGGTCCCATCATTGGTGGCACAAAGGGTGGGACTATTGTTGTAGGTTAGGGATCTTTATATTTTGATAGAATCCGCTTGTGTTGTGAGACAGGGATCCGGGCACAGGCCGGTGGCCGCGGCTGTTAGTCTTTGTTCAGGATTGGAGACTCCCCAAACGTAGAACACCAAATGTATTAAGCTGTTTCAAAAAGAGCAAAATTAGCCTGAAGAGGCAGAGACTTGTCAAGGAGAATGTTTGGCAGGAAAGAAGGAAAAAGTACGTTACAAATGCAATGTAAACATGTTATAAGTTTTGGTGGGATTTAATTGCCAAAGAATGGCAGATGGCAGCCATCCAGTGGCAGGAGATAATAGAAAGTTTGAGCGAGGGAAATTGTCCGAAAAGGGAAGGCTAGGAGATGGCACAGGCTCACCTCAGATTGCCAAATGTTGTGCAAAAGGAAGGTTTGGTGGAAAGTAGAAGGCAAGTGGGGAGATGATAATGATGACAAACTGTAAGGTATAAATGAAAGATGAAGTTGAAAGGAAAGTTTGTCAAAGAAGCACTGCGCCACCGCCCTATAATGGCGGCGCTGGCGGACCCGAGGGGTGGACCTGTAGTGCATGTGGAACGAAAAATCCTAATTGGCCAGAGGATTGTAGGAGTTGTGGGGCTCAAAAACGTCGCCCCCTAAGGGCTAGTCCAGAACCGCCCCTAGCCGCCCCCTATACCCCTTGTTTTACATCCCAAGGACAGTATATCTGGACCTCTGCTGCAAACTTCCCCCACCTTGAGGTCACCCGAGGCCTCCCCACCAACCCCACCCAGCCCAACCTCACCCAGCCAGACCGCCCCTGTACCGGAGAGTAGAATGTGGAGTCGAAGGCACCAGTGAGGAAACTGAAACTCCCGTGGGGCCTAAAACCACTCCTAAAACCTCGAGAATATCTGAGGGAGAGTGGATGACCCGTAGTGCCGTAGTCTCCTCCACGATTGGTCAAGGAGGATCCGGGGAATGGGTATGCCCCCCCGGGCCCTTACACTTCCTCCTGGGGCCGGATGTTCCCGGAAAGATGGGACGCCCCAAGCAGACAGTTGATGTTAAAAAACCCAGCACGGAGGTCATGTACTGTTTCCTCACAGTCATGGGGATATTGACCACTCAACCGGGTTGGAGTCATAGTTAACCCGGCCAACCCTCAAAGTGTACTCACCGTGGGGGATTGGCGCAGATTATAATGGAGAAGCTGCGCGGAGGCTAATCAGAACTTGTGAAAGTTAACAGAAGCAAAAAGGCCGGGTGGAACGGGACTGCTAACCTGTTGAGCGCAGGAGATCTCCCTTGCATGTATATAATCCATGCTGTGGGACCGGTCTATAGTGGCAAAGATAATGACAATGAAACAACTCAGCTTACATCTGCTATTACCAATGCTCTGGATTTGGTTAATGACATAGATGAAACAATCATGACAAACCGGTCCATTTCCATCCCTCTTCTCTCCTCCGGTATTTTTAAATTTCCTATAAAGGATTTGATGTGTTAGAATTCACTTACATGCATGTGTGCAGTTCATACTCAAACCGAGGGCTGCAATTTAAGATGAGGTTTAGAAATAGTTTTCTCCTCTTCGCCAGGACACACAGCTGTACTTATAGCAGAGGGGAGAGCCCTTGAGATCTTCCCGGAAGATGAGGCTCCTAAGACGGGGAAGAAGCCCCCACCAGCAGTACCTTCACTGCCCCCCCCCAGTAGTACCAGCAACATTTACACAAACTTCTGGTGATTCGAGACAAGCCCCGCCGGCCCCGCTGTATGTTGCATTCACCCCTAAACAGATAGATTGCCTGTCTAGCAAATTGCCACACCCCATGAAATTCCCCATGCAGTTTCTAAGGAGATGTCACAACCAGCAAATCTTAGTGGGGCTAATTGGAAAGATTAGAGACCCAGGTGCTTGTCAGAACCTCTGATGATTACCTCCCCACAATCCATAATTAATCCTTGAACCCTTCTGGCTTGATATATTTTCTTTTGAGTCTGGTTAGCCTTTTTGGAACCAGCTCAAGATCAGGGCACAGACCAGCCTAATGACCAAGCCACACATTGCAGGATGTACAGCAAGAGCCAGGAGAAGCTGTAGATGTATTTTGCAGTAGATTGAGCCAGCCAGAAAGAGGACCTAGGATTCTCTACTCATAACAAATCCAAGTGTTCCTTGCTAGTGAGACCCTGAGAGATGGCTTAGAGGATGACCTCAAAGAGTCAAGTCCTGCGAACAAGACCGAGCTCTATGGCCAGAGTACAAAAAGCCCTGGCATGGTGGTAAAGGGATTTCAAAAAGTTGGACAACCAGGATAGGGAAAAAGAAAGAAGAAAAGAAAACTGTTAAACTGTATGGTTTGAGTGCGCCCAAGCCCCTGAAAGTTGGCAGGCCATTGTCCCTTACCGCCAGCCCCGAATGCAAAACGATAGAGAGCCTCCTATCTGCTGGAGATGTAATCAAGTTGGCCATTACAAGAGATTCTGCCGTGTCCGACTTCCGGCACAGCCACCACATCAGCAACACAGACAGTCCTACCAGAGGGAGGGGTCCCAATGAGGGTGTGGCCAGCTGGTGCCCACCTTTCCAACGGTGGGGAGTCGTGAGGCCTATGGGGTCGTGACTATTCCTGTAGCAGGACACCCCACTGACTTCTTGGTGGACACTGGTGCGGCCACCTCTGTAATTGCAGCAAAGAACCTGCCTCCTGAGGTCCAGATCTCCTCTCAGTGCTTTAAATGTATTGCGTAGAGGGCCTGCATACATAAGTCGGCCCCTCACTGTAGGCCAATAATGCTGGTCCCTTTCCTGACTTGATGAATCCGTTTCCTTGTTTCTGACACCTGCCCCAGTTAACAGTGGGAGCAGACTTACTTCAACTGATGCGGCCATACATCCATTTCTCCTCTGAAGGTATGGAGCTTAATCTACAGGATCCAGGATCGGAAGATGTTCATTTACCGAATGTGCAATGAAAGGCTCTCCCCTAATCTGATTATGTCCTTTAACCAAGCCTTCTTTATTTTTGGATCATCTGTATTTTCTAACCTCCCTCCCAGGATTTTCGTCTCAAGGACCAGATGATGTTTGGTCCTCCTTCCCGTTCCACCAGTGCATGTGTACCTGAAGGATGGAGTCCCCTACCCTAGACTCCCACAGTATCCCCTCAAAGCTGGTCAAGAAGATGGATTGAAGGCTCAAATACAGTCTCTTTTGAACTCAGGGGTACTCGTATCCTGCCCCAAAATTCCTCTCCATGCAACACTCCTCTTTTTCCCTGTGAAGTAAGAAATCCCAAGAAGGGAGAACCGCAGAGATATCGATTGGTGCAAGACTCCGAGCTGTTTAATGCAGCCACTATCCTGGAAACACCAGTGGTTTCCCAACCCCAATAATCCTCGTTCCTAGATGTCTCCCTCAGCTTCCGCATCACAGTTATTGGATCTTACTAATGCAATCTTCAGCGTCCCCTCATGAAGACTGTCCGTAACTTGTTTGCTTTTACCTATCAAGGATCTCAAATCACCTGACCCGACACCTCAAGGGGCACAGAAAAGCCCAAATCAGTTATACTCAGCTCTATGAAACTTCCTACAACCATGGGTAGCCAACAACCCTGAAGTAACCCTTTCTTCAGTATTACGTATGATCATCTTCTTGGAGGAAGCCCTGAAATTGGAAGGAAAATCTCTATCCCTGCTGCAGCATCTCGCTGCTCTCAACTGCAAGGTTTCCAAGGATAAGCTCCAGTGGTGCCAAACAAGAGTTGTGTTTCTGGGTCACTGTATATCCCAAGGAACCAGACACCTTACAGATGAACATGTGCAAGCCTTCACATCCTTACCTTATCCAGAAAACTCAAGACAACCTACAAATTTCCTAGGCTCATCACTTACTGAGGCAATGGTTACCCGGGATGCATCCAGAAATATGCAGCCCTTTATCGAATGCCTGAAGACTGGAGACCAGGCTTCAACCAAGCTCCTAACCTTTACGTAATCAACAACAGAAGGCCTGCTTCCAGCTTTACAGACTGCAGAGTCCACTTCCCGCACACTATGACTTCCAGACAACAATAACCTTTCACCTATTTGTCTCTGAAACAGAGGGAACATGCCTCTGGAGTTCCTAGCCCAGGCACAGGGGGCCGCCAACGCCCCCCATAGGTTACTATTCTGCACGATGGACCCAGTGGCCCAGGACACTCCTGCTGCATCAAGGCGCCATGTCAGCACAAAATCCTTCTTACAAAACTGCGGATATCGTTCTGGACATGATGTGTCATTCAGGCACCCCATGGATTTGGCTGCAGTAACTACAACAAACCTCTTCCAAAGACTGACTCATCAGCGCCACCTGCGCTTGCAGTGTTCACTCCTGTTACCATCCAACATTTCCTTCAAGCGCTGTACAGTCTTGAATCCAGCCACTCTTCTTCCACTACACAGGGGGGAAGAAACAGAAGTGGACTATGACCCAGAAGATGACCACCATGATTGTTTGAAAGCCTTACAAGATCAGACTGCTGCCCGCTTCACAGTGGTGACTGAAGAAATTCCCCAGGAGCAGATCATCAACCTGTGGACAGATTGGTTCAAAGATATGCTACTGAAGACGTGACTTTTCTTAGAGGTTTTTCAATATCCACAGAAGATTAAATCCTCATGGCAGAAGCACTGACCCCGCACCTTTCAGACTCAAGTTGCTGAACTACAAGCTCTGGATAGAAGCTGTAAAATGGCTGAAGGAAAAAAGGTCAATATAAATGGACTGACTCAAGAATGCTTATGACATAGCACATGATTTTGGGCTCATTTGGAAGAATAGAGGATTCATCACACAGCAGGAAACCCCTGTGATGCAAGCATTACAAATCAAATCCTTGTGCTTGCACTTGAACTGCCCACAAAGGAGGCCGTCCTTAAAGGTTAAAGCCCATGGAAAAGTGAAAGACAACAGACCCGAGGAAACCAGACAGCGGACCAAGCCGCAAAAGCAGCAGCACATGGTGTAGTGTCATCCAAGTGGCTGGATCCTGAACTCATTATGTAACCACCAGAGCCCAGAGGAAGGAAAATTCATAAACAACAGGAACTGATAACTCCAGACCCTGCCCCCCCCCTCTGATTTGGAAGCCCCGGCTGGTCCCCCTCAAGAAAGAATATCCGCAGAACAACATCTGGCAACGCAAGGAGAACAACAGTGAGAGAAAGATGGAGCAACTCTCGAAAGAGAATTTGAAGTGCAAAGGCCTTGTCTGTTACCTAGACGAATGTATCCCTGCCATTGCAGCTGGGCCCATGGACGCTAACACATCGTGCAAGAATCAGGCACTCAGCTATGTGCAGAAGTTGTACCAAGCCTCCAGGAAGTCATTTCCATGATTGTCAGCCTACAATCAACATGCCACCATGCACCACCTTGCAACCCTTTCCCCCACTGCTCAAGTACCTATACAACACCTGCAAAACCGGAGTACCCCTGCCAAAGGATTCCAGTGGACCACAGCCAGATGCCTGAGAGGGGGACGTATGAATATGTTCTGGTTAGCAGTAGACATGTTTTTCAGGATGGCCAGAAAGCTACCCAGTGACCAACATGACCACCAAAGTAACGGCAAGGGGGTAGTAGTTGATTACTGAAATAGCTAGTCGTATTAGGAATCCCTCAGTGATGCGAGTCAGACCAGGTCCAGCATTCTCTTCCTCGGTTTTTTCCGAGAGTATATGGAACATGTTAGTGGTTTGGATTTGGGCCTCCACACGCCGTACCATCCCCAAATCTCTCGAAGGTATAGCGAATGAATGGAACTCTCAAGAATAAGTAGTTAAAGATGACTGCTGAGTCCGCCCTTGCCCTGGCCAGAACTTCCCCCATTGGTTCAAACCAGTTAGGCACACCCCACAAGCAAAACATGGCCTAAACCCATCTTGAGATACTGTTTGGAAAGCCTCCTTCTGTGTTTAAATCAGGGAGCAAGAGCTAGGGGAAAATAAAGTGATTGGAACTGTACATTTGTGATTGAATTGTCTAAGAATTGACCTAATTTGCATACTGCAGTCTCTTCTTGTCCTTCCAGAAACCACAGGGGAAACGGTGCATGATTTCAAACCAGGAGACCGAGTGTACATAAAGAGGCATATAAGGAGGAATTGCCCGAGCCCAGATTTGAAGGCCCATTTACTGTATCCTGATTACCCCCACGGCAGTGAAATTGGAGGTGAAAGCCCACGTGGATCCATGCTCTCATAGTAACAATTGACCCAGTGACAAAATTATTGTATATATCCTATAATTAGTATTTACCTATATGCTAAGCTGTAAGATTTTTTGGATTGACATTAACACAAATGAGTGCAAACCCTTTTCAATTTGATGCCTGTTGATATATTCCCCACAAATTCCCTGCCAGAAGAAATGTCTTTCCCCCAAGTAAGGGACCTCGATCCTTAGTGACAGGGTTTTTTTACTTGTGAGTAACACGCCCCGGGAATGAAAATTGCAATTACTGGTCAATATGTAGGATGGAATACGGGGGAAACTGGGGATATGCTCCCTCCCTGAAGGCCTGTCACGCAGGGACACCGAAGGGAAAGTCCTACTGGTCAGGCTGACACTGACCAGGGGACCGATCATTTGGGTGGGAGCGAAACGACCGTGTCGCTGTTCCTGTAGTTCTCAACTGAGCACCCCAGCCCCTGGAGATCTTGGAAAGTATGACTTTGGTGTATATACCGAAAAAAAAAAAAAAAAAGAATGTGGGACGGGGAAGTAGGAGTGATAGAACTTAAAGATCTTAAAATCATACCGCACCACTGTCACTACTCCCACTGTACCACCAGATGGGAAATACAATCCTCCCCAGAAAACAGTAGAAGATGTAGTCCCAATCCAAATATGCATGGGAAAGATGTGTTTTCTTCTGTTGACACCCAAGTTTCTCCCCGAAAAACCTGTGGCTAGAATGGGATTAAAATACACCGTCCATGGCCCATAAACAAACAGTGGGTAGTTTGGCCTGTGCCGGAGCCAACCCACACTTGGGAAACTACCCCTATCAACCCCAAGTTACTGCAGATAACTCAGAATTGTGATATTAGCCTGTTGAAAAAGCAAAATGGTCCGAATGTAAGGACATGCTCCCCCATGTAAGTTACAACCCAAAGTAGACCACAGGGGAGTGTGGGTAGCTCTGGGAAACTAACACTTGTCCTCCTCTCCCATTACTACAGACGTGGAGGCATCATTGGGGTCTTCCCGGCCGGATTTTTGCCATGTTAACTGACTAGTGGAATCTGGCGAACTCACTGGAACCCTCCTGATGTCATATCTGGTTGTGTGGGAATGGGAATCTGAGAATAGGATGCCGGCTACCTGGAAGGTCAGTGTACATTAACTAAGCTTTCCATTGCCCTTCAAGCTTA
This sequence comes from Phyllomedusa bahiana, assembly GCA_025379985.1. Classification (NCBI taxonomy): domain Eukaryota; kingdom Metazoa; phylum Chordata; class Amphibia; order Anura; family Hylidae; genus Phyllomedusa; species Phyllomedusa bahiana. Next base: position 20,234 of record JAODAL010025834.1, on the reverse strand, counting down.
CCCCATGGAATCCACCCCCCACCCTAGAAGACCACCCCTAGCAAGAAAGACGAGCAGCCCCCAGTATTCCAGGGAAGACCCCAGTGTTTATATAGATTCATTGGAGAGGCCAAGGGGGGACCCTGATCAGTTTTCAAAGCACTAGATCAGAATGCTGCAGGTTTTGCTTCCATTATTCCCAAGTGTAAATCAATAAGAAATGTTGACTGGATTAATTATCTTTACTATAACTCAGCAAAGGTTTGTTTAAAATACAGAAGAACGGTTTTCAAGGATTCATATGAAGAATTTAGGCCCCAATACTAGAAATGACTTTACAGAACCGGTTAGCTATCCGACATGTACAGGCTGAGAAAGGAGGAAGTTTGTAGGGATGATAGGTGAAGAAAGCTGCACCTAAATACCTGCAACACAGGAGTGAATGGCAAAAAATCACCATCGCCCTAGGTAAGATAAAAGAATCTGTCCCAAGGAACTTAATGAGAATTTCAGAGTGGATACTGTCCTGGGGCCTCCTGCTGACTGATTGGACGGAGGCTGGAAGCGCTGGTACGCAAGTGGGCACTGATACTGGCTGGTTATACTGTGGTGATACAGTTTGTGCAGAGCTGCTGCGTTCCCCTCAACAAAGATCTATTGGCAGAGGATAGCTGCGGGAAGAGCCACTCCGGGGGAAAACTTTCCTTATGCACGAACAGAGAGCCTCTGATGTGCGGGTGATGAAGGAGGTATTGGTGACATCCCTTCCTACCAAGACCCCCATAAGTATGAACCAAGATTTAAATCTCGATTTGGAAGGGAACAGATCAAGGGGACAACCTCACACTGTTAGTAGTTCACTGGAAGGTTGCACGTTGAATTCACCGCCTAGGGGGGTTTCTTCACAATCCTTCAGAAGAAATCCCACACCCATTACCCCCAGAGTGAGCAGATTCCAAAGCTCCTATGCAAATCTTAGTTTCAGGAAGGACAATAGGGACATGAGAAATCTGGTCCTTTAGGGGATTGTGAAGTAAAGTGTTTGAATCAATATTGTGTTGTATGCATAACTATGAAATCCCAAGCTTTTCTCCTTATAAGGCATTTCAGCTTGAGCAGAATCCATTTTGTGGGGAATGATACAGCAATTATGAAGAAGCTAAGATGACTGCGGCACAGGATGTAACCACTTGCTATCAGTTTCCTCAGGATGTGACATCTGGCTATTATCTCCCTTTTCTGAAGTTTCGTTTTACTGGAAATTGACTGAGTTTTGGCTGATGCAATCCCAGAGACTTTGTACCCAGAGACAACGTGGACCAATGAAATCTACTCAAAAGCTGCCTAAATATGGACATACGTCCGTTCCTCTATCTCTATCGCGCCTGCGCTTGCTTGATTACAGATCATACAAATATGTGTGTAATGCATTGTATTGTCAGAATTGCTTGGAACATGAATGAGATTTGATCCAGAACTCTTGTGTCTGACTCAGTGTCTAATCGGCCGATACATGTTCCCCTGATCGTGATTTGGAGTACCGGGACAAACGGGTGACCCCCAGTGTTGGTAAACGACCCCGACAGTCTCAGCACCAATAGCTATATGTGTTTCAGTAATTGACCTGGCTTCCGTATACCCCTGCACCCAGGGTCCATTCCCCTTTTGGTTTTTACCTTCCAAGCACAGCAGTATGCTTGGGCCCGGTTACTCCAAGAGGCCTAAAATAACCCTACTCAGTGCTCTCAAACCTTGCAGTCTGTATTGAGTGGCTGGTCTCCTTCTTCAGAAACTTCCCTTCAGTATGTTGATGATCTGCTCTAAGTAGCCCCCACTGAATCTACCTGCCAACGGCCCCTATTTCTATTTAAACTTTTCTTGCAGAGGAAGGTTGCAAGTTGGCACGAGACAAACTCCAATTCTGCCAAAAGGTCATATTCCTAAAACATTGCATTGGGCCTGGCCTACATCACTTCACATCTCATTCAATCCCTTCAAATCCCAAAAGGGTTGAAACAGCTTCGTACATTTTTTAAGTGTTGTCTTCTTTTGCTAAACGTTTATAAGGAATGCATCAGCACAAAAGCAGGCATAATATGATTGTTTATCCTCTGCTCCTTTTTCCCTCACCCCTGACACAGTGGATAGTTTTTACTCTCTCAAACTGATGATCATGGCATCTCCTACATTAGGCCTTACTAAGTACATGCTCCCTTTCAGGCTCTAATGCATGGAGCTTACAGGCCACCCTAATACAGTCCTGAATCAAGCACATGGCTCCCCCAAGCTGTGACCTTTTCTAAACAATTGACCCAGTGGCAAGAGGTTTTACCCTTGTGTACGACAGTGGCTGTAGTAAAACAAAATGCTTGAAAGGGATGGAATCAGGAAAGCGTTAACAGGGGAAATTCACTAAATTTTGGCTTCGAAATTTTTGCCATCTTCAAGGGAAACCTGAACAATGTTTGTTTTTGCTAACCTGAACACCAATTTCGGACAAAAAGACCGGCCGTAACTCGCTCTAACTAGAGAGATAAGAAAAGGGTTTTTAATATTATCTCACTTTATGCTAAAGTGAAAACCCCCAAAAGTGTATAAAAACTTGTAATCTGTAAAAAAAGCTCATTTCTGTGTGCCTGGGCATCAAAATGTTTAGGGTTGAGCAGTTTGTCTCACTTGTGTTCCATTTAAGCGTTGAGCTGCAGCTGATCTAAATTCAATTTCCCACTCCGTACTGGTTCGAAGAGGTTTATCACCTAAATTTGGGCTAAACCATATGTTTTGAAAAAGGACCTGAAATCATCGGGTTTTTCCCCTGTTACCATTTACACTCCTCATGACATTCAGGGAATACTTACTCAAGTACGGTTGGCGCCCGAACAGGGACCGGGAGCATTCCAGCCGTACAGAGGAACGGGTCATTTGGGACACACTCACGGGAACCCCAAAAAAACCTACGGCCGGTAAAAAAAACATTTTATGTTTTTTACGATGGTTTCTTTTTTGCCTTTCCTTGACGTATCTCGACCTGTCCCAAAGTACAATTTTAGGTTGGTAATTTTCCGGTTTTCCCTATTTTTGATAGAAAAAGAACCCTGCCAGTCGGGTAAATAGAGGTATAGAATGGTTTAAATGTATGAGCTGTTCTTTATTTGCCAGATTGGGGAAGGGGATTGCCTAACTGAGACATGTCTGCGTTTGGGAAAGGGGGGGCAGATCCCATCTTAACCTCAGTAATACGGAAAAACTAAGTACAGTTGTTTTTGGGAAATTTTGGTAAAGGTATGTTTTTAAGCCTGTGACTGATTCTGATTAAACTACACCCTTGCATCCAAAAGGATGGGTGTATGGTTAAAAGGGGGTAAAAAGGGGACAAAAAGAAAGAAAAAAGCGATAGAAGAAGGGGTCCAAAATTTTAGACACTCTAGATGTTCGAAGAACTTCCAACCCTGACCCCAGATTACCCTTTGCTGTAAAGGTATACAGGAACAAAGGGGGGGGGGCCTACAGAGCCCGGGAATATACTTGCTGCGTGGGGGGAAGCCAAGGGGCAGGAATAGGGAAAATTTCCCTTGCATAAGTCCCTCACAGGGGGATCATTCCCCAAAGGCACTTAAGACAAACGGGATCAAGAAGGGGTCGGGGGGACCCCAAAGTGGTGGGTAATAGACCTGTAACCACTTGGAAGATAGGGAGTAAACTTGGGTCTAAAGCAACCAAAGAACTGAATCAGATTTTAGGACCTTGGGCTGGAAAGGAGAGAGACATTGATCTAGATAGATGGCAGGAAACAATTGGGGAAATCTAGTATGCTTTTTATGATCATCTTTGGGAAACACAGACTTTTTTGTCTAGAAATGTCAGCTAAGGGAAGTAAAGGGTTGGGTGGAAGTATGATCATTTTAACCAGGGGGATGGATTGTAAATAAGCCCCCACCCCCGTATATACCCGCTGGGCCCCCTACCCCTAGCACAGTGCAACCCCGGAAGGGTGGATGGTTAGTGGAAAACAAACCCGATTGGAAGAACACTTGTTGTGGGGGGACGCCCCATCCAAACCAATGATAAAGATACTGACTTGTTGGCCCCCGTCTTCATGGGTGTAAAAGACGAACAGTAGGGGCCACCAGCAGCAAGGTCAGCCAGCAAACCCGGACCAAGAAACCCGATAAGACACAATGCTGAGCCATGGACACCCCCAAGCAATGTCCCTCATGCAGAACTGCCCTGATCCATTGAAAAAAACCCCTCCCTTTGGATTTATTTCAGACAGATCCAACCTAATTTTAGGGCAACAGGCTTGCTTGATGGCTCTGCAGAACTAAAATGACTCCAGGGATGTACCGTATATGCAATGCGTTACAGCCTTACACCCAGCAGGGGGAATGGCCCCCAGATCTGGGGAAATGGGGGTACCTTTTTAGCAACACCTCATGCCTGGGTGGGGACAACAGGACAAACTGGGAGTACGGAAAACCCCCCCGGGGCCCACAGAGATGTACAAGCTTTTTTCCTTCAAAGGGGAAGCCCTTTTGGGCGATGAGAATTTTAAACATGACACAAATGGGGACCCCGAGAATTTTTTTTGTAGGGCGTTCAGGGGACATCTAAGGATGCCCTAAAAACAGACTGAAACAGCGGTCCCCTGTTTGGGCGATTGGGATGACCGTACCCGACTTCTACAATAAGCGAAGGGTATTGAGGCTGACTTAAAGGAAACCCAAGGAAACCCAAGAAGGCGTGTCACCCAACCATTTTGAAAACCCAAAAAAATTAGGTCCCCTAATTATAATACCATTTCCCCTTTACCTCACTGAAATTTGGCCATTTTAAGGATTCTCACGCAGAAGCAGGACTGGGAATAGCCGGTACTATATTCCCCCAAAACTCGTCCAGTACGCAAGGGCTCCGCTTGCGTTCCGTGCCGTAGGGGCGTTGCGGTATTGGTTAAAATCTTGAAATGTGTTAGAAACCCCCTTGGACATAAACACTCCACTGATTTTTTGGGTATTTTGAACCAGGCCCAAAACCAGAACACATTTCTATGGTCGACAATTCGTTAAATGTTTTCCTCCTGTTCCCCCAAAATTTGTTGGAACTGGGTTAATCCCTACTCTTCTCCCAATTGAGGACAGGATTCAACGGGGGAATGGATGAGGTATCGTCACTCCCTGCCCGACTCCCCCCCCAACTAATGGAGCGGGGAGACACAGGCTTGATTCAGTTGTAATTCCCCACTACAGCACCTGAATTTGTTTTTTTTGTTGAGGGGTCCGATATATGGGGGAGGATGGAAAATTTCTGAAACAGGGTTGCTATTGTGACCCAAAACAGAACGTAAAAGGCAGGCCGTTTGTCCCTCATCTCTCACCCCAGGAAGCGAACTCATTTGCGCTCACAGAGGCTCTTGCAAAGGCAGGGGGAAAAGGGGGGAAAATTTACACAACTCCCCTAACATTTGGAGGGCACATGTTTTTGGGTCCCATCTGGAAGTCCGGGAATTTTTCTCACACAGCGGGCCACCTGGGAATAAAAGGGGGAGATCAGGCAGTAGAGACCGCCAATAGGGACAAGGCCATACCCCTTGCATAAGGAAACAGTGCCCATGAATCAGCCACAGGCCTGAAGACATTCCAGAATCAGGCCTCAAGGAAGAAGGAACCTCTGGGTGAACAGGGGCCAGCCTAAGCGACGGGCTAGGGGGGATGGGAAGGCTCTGCCCCCCGAGCTTGGTTTCCCATGTGGCCGCCCTTAGCCACCTGCCCACTCATTGGGGGAAAAAATGCCTGATAGAATTTCAACAGACAGTGGTAGCCCTGGTTTTTCCACTACGGGGCCCTAAGGTACTGCCCCTCTTGCCAGACGGGGTTTTAAAATAATCCTGGACATGTGGTTAAGACCTCTGTCAATTACTCCAAAACCCTTGTTCCCCCTTTCGTGAGTGCAGAAAGACTACATACACTTCCAAAGGTTGGGACCTATAGTTGGTTAGACTGCATAGATGTTTCCCCGGTTGGCCCCAAGCCTACCCCCCTTGCTAAACCCAGCAAAGACCACTGTGCAAAAAAAAAAAAAAAAACCCCCTAAAAGACCCCAAGTTTTTATCATATGGCCTCCCTAATAATTGAAACAACTGAGGTACCCATTTTTTCAAAAGAGCAATGTGATTTATGAATTTATATTGCAGGACTTGCAAAAAAATTTGAAAAAAGGTGCAAACTTTGTATTTTTTCTTTTCCCAAACCCCCGATGCAGAATGGGGGTTTCTGATCTGCAACCGGAGATAAGTAATGCTAAAGAGATTCCGAGGAACCTTTATACATGGTTTTTAAAGGCCCTTCCCAAATGTTAACTAACTCTAGTACTTCGGTAAAACTGGAAGGAAAACCCCCAAAGGATACAAACCCCCTCATTGTAAAAAGGTTTTAAGACAAAAAGAGTAAAAAGGATGCCGGGGGGGGTGTTTCTAGTTATTTTATCCCCATAGTGGAGGGGTGGAATACGAATAATGATAAACAGATGAAAATAAACTAATTACACTCACAGGCATTAGCAGATACCTTAAACGTTACTGATTGCTGGAATGCACTCACCCCTCTCCTGCTGCCAGCAAAACCCGTATACTTAGTTTTCCAGTAACAATGAAAGAAAATGGGATGGGGTAAGTTTTTAACTCTTTACCCCTATGTACTAAGTATAAAAGGATGTGGAACAAAAAATTCTTTTTGTCTTCGTATATGTAGTGTTTAAATGTTTATTTTTGCGTGTCCCAAAAATTTTGTGAGAATTGGGGAAAAGAAAACCCAAACTGAAGGTTACTGACGAGTGACTTAGTGATCTGGAACTAAAACCCGTTTATTTTTTATTTCCTTATGCAAACCCCCTCCCGCAATCCGATTGAACCCTATGCGGATCTCTTTCCCTTTAAGGAGCTGGGGGGAATATTTTGGGGGTTTTGATTTCTAACGAAAAATTTCCCGGGCAAACCCCCCTCGGCCTGGGCAAAACCTAAAAACTTAGCTATTCCCACCCTTGGATTGAGGACCCCAGACTCGGATGAAGAGTCCCAAAAGGGGGGCTGTTAGGATGGAAGTCGGAAAGCGTTAACAGTGAAATTAGCTGAATTTGGACAAGTCTGTATATTTGCCATCTTCAAGGAAACCGGGAAAAATTTTTGTGTTTTGCTAACCTGAGGACACCAATTCGGGGAAAAAAGACATGGCCGTAAATCGCTCTAAAATAGAGAATAAGACAATGGTTACATATTATCTCACTTTATGCTGAAGTGGCAACTCCCAAAAGGTATAAAAAAAATTGTTATCTGTAAATAAAGCTCAGTTCGTGTGCTTGGGCTCAGACTGCTAATTGGGTTTAGCACGATTGTCTCATGTGTTTTCCATTATATGAGGTTGCAGACTGCAGCTGCACTAAATTCAATTCCACTGGGCCCTACTGTTCAATAAGTTTTGATCACTCTCAATTGGCTAAACCTATCATGCTTGACAAGGACTCTGAAATCATCTGGATTATCCTGTTACCAAACCAAACCCCCTCATGAATTAGGAATACTTCCAAGTACAACCCAAAATTAAACCTTGGGGCCCGCCACTTTGGCGCAATTGCCCTCCTCATGCCACCAAATGTCAGTCTCCAACGCTGTACAACTTTGATTCCTGTCACTTTTTTGCCTATTGAGTGTCAATTCAAAAAAAAAGGGAAGAGTGGGAATGGTATAGGGGGGGGAAAAAAGCTTATATGCAAAGTTTTGGGACTACAAAACCGATGTTATGTTGATCAGTGGGGTTTTCTGATGGAAAGGAAAAAATCATAGGTTTTTCAAGATTTTAAGAAGTCCCTTGGGTAACCCCCGATTTGTTAGATGAAGCTTGGGAAAAGGAATCAGAACCTTCTGGATATGCAGTCATTACCCAACACAAGGGAATAAACAGAGTCGGTTCCCCCTCATGTTAGGGGCAAAGGCAAAATGACTCCTCACTAGGCCCCATAGACTCACAGAAGGTAAAACGGTAACTGTATATTCAGACTCAAGATTTGCCTTTGGGGTAGCCCATGATCATTGGCCCATTTAGAAGGCTCAAAGTTTCCTTACTTCTACAGGTAAAGCCATTAAAAATGATGGCGCTATAAACTAACTGATGCAAGCCCTGTCGCTCCCCTACAAATCGAACACCGGCAGCGTGAGGAAACCGCAAAGCGGACACAGTCGCAAAGGAGGCAGCCAAGCAGCCATGGTGTGTGACAATGCGACTACAGAAGCCATATTGGTTTGCAGTGACCCAGGGATGCCCAAGGCCTAAAAGACAGCAAACAGATGCAGAAGAAAGAGAGGCCTGGACTAGGGCAGGGGCACGGGATACTCTTGATGGACTACAAATGGTGGGAATTTGAACTGTGTTACCTAGGATACTGTATCCTTAATAGTGCAAGCCATACATGGACAGACTAATTTATCCACACCAGCTATGAAGGACATCATCACAAAAGTGTGTTATGCACCGGGTGTCAGCTGCAGTGACTAGGTTTATCCGGTCCTTCATGACATGCGCTCTGCATAATCCAGGAAAACCTGTAAAGGTTCCACAGAAACACATGGTATAGCCCCTCTATCCATTTAAGCGAGTGCAGATTGATTACATACAACTGCCAAAAGTAGGGGTTTCAGTATGACTGTGTGTCGATCTCTTATTAGGATGGCCTGAAGCCTACCCCATGGTGAGTGCCACTGCAAGAGCTTGCCATTTGCTTTATTCTTTGTTCATAACAGGAAAACTAAACTCTCATCATATGATATACTGTTTGGAAACGTGCCAAGGTTGGTTCTGTATTTTCCTCATCAATTGCCACTCCATCATGGTGAGCTGGCCCGATTTGTGGCCATACTCACTGCTAGTAGAGCTGAAATGAGACTGAACACAGCATAGAGGCAACATGGGCCCCCCATGCTATTAAAGAAAAATACCCCAGGGGCAGCTAAATTGGGGGAATCCATATTTCTCCCCACTAGGTGGCAGAAAGCGCCCCCTTTAAATGCATCTATTCACATACAGCAAAACAGCCAAACGCCACAGTACCAAGGGGGGGGAAACAAACAGATCAAAATACCCGTAAGACAGCCGCCGCACCCTTTTCTGCATAAGGGGGGCGGCTGTGGTATTCTACTTGCCCCAATCCCAGCACTGTTGGGCAAAAAAACTATTTTCACATCGGAAAAATATAAAAGGGGCTTTGCAGGCTTACAAGATAGTTGCCATTATGTTAACCAATACCTCATATTTGATATTTTTCCAGTATATTCTGGCACGATATGTCTCAGCACTACAAGATAGACTAGATCAGGTGCATCAACAAGTGTACTCTTACATTACAGATGCTGACCAAGGGAGTCACACACTGCAACCTGGAGATTGGATGGTAACCAAAAAGCACGTCAGAGGAAGTCTTGATGCTAAGTACGAGAGTCCATTCCACTTCAGTAAAGCTGGAGGGAAAACCGAATTGGATACATGCCAGGTTTGCAAACCTGTGAGTGCACCTCCAACACCGGACTAACACCCAAACACAAATATCAGCAGCACACTACTAGCACTAAAATCAATAAAAAAGAATGTAGAATTTTTTGGAAAAGCATTTTTGCTACTTTAAATACATGGAAAATTTTGAGGTTCTTAGTTTACATTTTTGATCAAAATTGTGTAAGTCCACCTGCCATCGGCAACCAAAAGTGGTAATATGTAGCGTAGGTTCTCACCTGAATTGAGGTCACCTTGCTGACCGCCTATGTTCTTTTTGATAGTTTTTAGTGCTAGTAGTGTGCTGCTGATTGTGTTTGTATGTTACTGCCACATTAGTGTGCACATATGCTCATTTTTTTCAAAAATGTTTTGGATGTGCAGAAAAAATATTGTTTTCTCCAACAGGGGAGTAGAGAGAAGAAAATGTTTTACTTCCTTTTTGTATGTCTGATACCTATTGCCATTAAATGATTCTAATTTACACAAAACATCTATGAGAACAGGTTCTTAAAACACCATACAGTAATATGGGAAGGAATGACACCAATCTGACTGTTGGCTACCCACACACTCCGCATCCGAAAGCCTCCCATATTTGGCCATATGTGTAACATGGGAAGAGTTAATGGGATGAGAAAACTGTTCAGATAAATTGGAAAATAATGATACAAGGAACAGTAAGGGCGACTTGTCCAATTAGGGCTGCGCCTTTTTTGGTGTATTTTGCACCAAAAAATCTGTTGATGCCCTATTCTCTATATAAATGAACTGCTGTACACCAAAACTAGGCGCATTATATACCAGGCACAACACATTTGAATGTGTGTAAAGTAGGTACATCAAATATGCTAGCAATGATATGTTTTGCATATAGATTAGGCGCATCAATTTTACTATGCAAGGTAGACCAGATGCCAGATTTTTGACAGGTCCATTCATTCCGGTGCACTATACACTTATTTAATGCGCCTTAAAATTAATGTGGTGACGCCTCTTTTCTGAATTGATGCCTCAAGCAAAACACCACAGTAGCCATCCCTGCAGTAGGATGGATAAAGCTCCCATGGTGGCAAGGAAATCTTACCAGTCGAAAAGGTAGTAGCCAGTATATGGCTCTTAAGGGGGGTAAGTGAACTCCCCAGAAAAGGAGTAGGACGGAGAACTTCGGAGAGCCCCCAGCTAAGGATTTGCAGATAAGTTTTAAAGCTATCAGTGACACCCTAGATGCTTTTAAACCCTCCCTTCTGGAAAGATGTATACACAATAGAACATGGGAGCTTGTTCACTGAGGGAAATAAAACTATGGGTCACATGTACGAAACGGTTTTTGGTGCTAAATTCCCTTGAAATCTCCCATGTAATGAAGAGTCAGGTTATATACCTGGCAGTCCCACCTGTGGAAACCCAGATGCCAGGTACTGTAAACTTCTTGGACAAATACCTGGGTGGTTTATGTTAAAAAAATGAGACAATCTTCAAAGACTTTGCACACTGGCTGGTGTTATATCACTCTGCTTTTTGGGACTTACCTCCTGAAGTTATTATTAATAATGGAGTACTCCCAAAACATATAACTCACAAAGAAGAAGAAAAGGAGCTTAATCCACCACCAAATAAAACAGAAATACCTTTATTAAATAGTATTAAAAATTCATAACGTTACATATGACAAGACCCCACAGTTGAATACAAAGCGGCGCATAACAATACTATAGAGTATACAAAATATAGGGTAATAAATAGTGAATAAAAGGTCACATACATAGACAGTTTTCCAATGTAATAAATATTCTATAGTAGATACATAAACACTGCTCATAAATTGTTAAATCTGGACCAATACACAAATATATACCGGTACTGTTGAATAACGCTAAGGTAAATTACTCATATTTATATGCAGTCCATGTACCTTAGGTCACCCCGACGAAACAGGAGATGCCCTCCCCCTGTCATGTCAAGTCCCTGGCAACTGGCGACCTTCCAGCACCCAAACACCTGATTTGCGAAAGTCTTGGAAGGGCATATTGGGGTACTGCTCTGCTAACATTCTCATCTGACTCTTGATATACTCTGAGTAAGCCCCTTCAATGAAACGTTCCCAGAGGGCATGATCTGCATTGCCCCACTCTTGAGAATCAGCCTGGGTAATGGCCCTCATAGCCTCTTCCAAGGAACAGGCATAGATCCTCAACGACTCTCTGGGCCTTTGCCTTTTCTCAAAGAACCGCATCTTCAATTCAGACAGAGAACAGAGCTCAAACTCAGTCTGCAGCTTGTCAAACACGGCTTCTGCATTTTTCTCTCAGAATAAGACCAGGTCTTTACCTCCCAGAGGGCAGCCCCTTCCAGCTGTCCCATTAGCATCTCTACCTGACGCTCTTGAGACAACGGGTACATCTGGAAGAGGGACATTTGCTCCTTGAAACCTCTCAGAGTATGAGGTGCCCCCTCATAACAGGCAACCATGGGGCCCCTAAATTATATGGCATAGTCAATGGCATGGGGCCATTGGTGGGAACAGAGTGGCTGGAAATCCGGTCCTCAGTGTTAGACATCTTGGTTCTTTTCCGTTCTTCCAGGGACTCTGGGTATTAAGGTTACTGTCTCTTTAAGTGTGGTACCATGACTGTAGGTGAAGAACTGAAGAGTCCAGCGTCATAAAAGCCAAAGTTGATGTTTATTTGCGTCCGTAACACATAAAGATAGATCCAACAAACGTAAACACCAATGCGTTTCAGGCCTCACAAGCCCTTTCTCGTGGCATAACAAAAACTGTTTAAACACACATTTATATAGACATAATTGAAGCAATCACAGGACAGTTTAAAAAACGTGATCAAATAATCAAAAACAAGTTGAATATTATATTGACATACAGATATAAATACCTTAATAATGTAATACCAAATCCGTCCTTTTATTCAGACTTAGCTCTTGATATGTTTTAAGTTTTAAAATCCAAAAAGCTTCGCATGCGCGAAGCTTCCAGATCCGATCCCCTCCTCTCCTTGACGGTGTAACTCTTTCCAGACCGATAACCGACAGAACATCAGTATTACAGTCATGGAACTGGATACAGTGAGCCGATACTGCAGATATTTTATGATAATCATTAGATTTTGTATGTAAAATATGTCTGCGTATCCTCACCTTAGGTGAACATGAGGTGGACCCAACATATTGCTTTTTACAGTAATCACAGGAAATTAAGTAGACCACAAAAGAGGTGTTACAATTAATAAAAGATTTTATATGTTTTGTTTGTGGTAAACGACATAAATTCAGACATAATTTTAAGTAAGTGCAACAGATGCATCTCGTATGGGAACACCGAAAACACCCTTTAGAATTCAATCATATCGGTTTAGATGTAACAAGAGGTAACATTGATGGTGAGAGTATATTGCCTAGTGTTAAAGCCTTACGTGAAACACTTAAAACTATTTTTTAGAATATGATAATATTCAGGGTCATTATATAAAACAGGTAAGTGTTTCAGTATAATGTTGGATATTTGCACATATTCCTGTGAATACGTTGTTGTAAAAATCATTTGTAAATTGGATGTATCTTTATCATAGTTTTTGTTTACTTTTCCCTTCCTATTTTGAAACAATGTATCACGGCTTTGAGAATTATTTCTTTTCAAGCGGATTTGTTCTCCAATTGGAATGGCTTTTATAATGTGAACTGGGTGACATGAACGTGCATACACGGTCTCTGGGAGCAGCACTACAGTGGAGGAGGAATGCACCCGAGTCATTGGACAAGTTTCCCAGGGTACCCGCTTTGGTGTATGGTGGGGGTAGTAGTGTGGCTTGGCTGGGACGTACCCAAGATGGTAATGGTTGCACAGACACACACACACGGAGGTGATGTAGTTGGTAAAATAATGCCATCTTTACTGAAGTTGATTAACTTCTAAGCAGCAAAATAGCAGGATCCCAGTTCTTGTACACAAGTCTCCGAATCCATAGGAAAGTGTTCAGCAGGGTGATGAGAGGTCAGGAGCGCCTTACCATCGCAGTAATATGGTGTACTTGTTGAGAGTAGTTGTCTGTATCCCCCTTGTAGCCGACTTGAATGGCAACCTAATCCTCCTTCTCATAGGTTGTGGTAGAGCCTCTGGGATCTGTTGTACTCCACACTGAACACAGCTTTCTTCTTCATAAAATATCCTCAAATGGCAGAACTTCATACCTGTCTCCTTCACCATTCTCACTCCCTATACTGAACCAAACTGCACTTCTGCCTCCATTACCACTTCTGGCATGAGACTGCTACACCCTCTTGTCCAATCACGAGCCAGGTGTTGAAACACTTGGTGTGAGGTGGCAAGAAGCTTAACCCTTGCTGGCACTGGAGCCGACACAACACTTACCCAAAGTTACACAATACATTAACATAATTGACACATAATAAACAATGTGACAAGAAAGCAACCCTGACTCAGCCCCTGAGAAAACAATACCCTGTACTGGGGTATTACATAAAGATAATTCTGCGACATCATGACTCATCATGAATAATAACACCACACCACAACCACATATCAACACCACACAGACTGAATAATACCTCTACGCCATAACCACATACCACCACAACATAGTGACTGAATAATACCTCCACAACATAACCACATATCACCACAACATAGTGACTGGGTAATATGCAGGCTGTGCATTGCCCTCAAGGGACCACGTAGAGTTAGATACCAGTTGTACACAGACTCTGCAGACATATATGTGATTACAGTACAGTTACATTTACTGATTCACAGGTGACATCTTCTCCAATATGAGCTGGTCCCTTTCTCCTTCCGCTCCAGATCATCATGACTACTTCTCAGCCCTGCAGAATTAACCATACAAACATTTATGACTCCTCACTTTTCCAGCACCTTCCTAGCTGTTCCTACATCTGTAAAAACTCTCCAAGGGGTGATAGTTGGAGTAGGGGACATTACGGGGTAATAGGTAGTGGTGAAGGGGTTATAGAGCATTAAGTGAAGGTTGTATTTTGTGTTGGCACTAGGCCACAGGGGTGAGAGAGGAGGTGCAGTTACAGCATACAGGTACAATCTCCTGGAAGCAGGCCAAGGACCAACAACTTCTGAGATTGTGGTGTGTCCTTGGCCTGTACTCCATCCTCTCCTCAGATGATCTGCCATGACCTTCAGCGGTGCGAGGGATAGAGTTTAATAATCAGATTCGTTAGACTATGTCATATCAGCTTTGCATCTATTTCTAAACTAATATGGTCAGCGAGGGCCGGTGTCAGGGAGTGTTTATTTCAATAAATAGATTTTCAATTTTATTTCTGTTATTTTTTTACCATTTTAATTCAGTTTTAGTAATAAAGGATCTTAAATACGTCTCTCCATTACTATTGCTCGAGCTTGCTGTTAGCAAGTACTGTTTTTTGTCACCATAAGGCAGACACCCCCTGTCACTATTACCCTAGTACCCAATGCACTAGAGGCACTGGGAAGAGCCTGGTTACTGTCATAAGTAATCTAATGTGATGCACTGCTTCTGGGGTGGCTGTGGGCTGGTATTTTACCTTGGCTGGTTAAAAATCGGAGGACCCACATAATTTATTTATCCTTTATTAAAAATCTAAAAAAATCAAAATTATTTAAAAAATCAACATGGAAACCCCTTAATTTCCATAACCAGCCAAGATAAAACTGTCAGCTGCAGCCTGATACTATCAGAATGGGAAGGCCCATGGATATTGGCCCTTCCCTACCCTAAAAATACCAGCCTACAGCCACCCCAGAAGTGGACCATCACAATAGATGGTCTGTTTCGGATGGTTACCCTGCTCTTCCAAACACTCCTGGTGTGTTGGATACTGTGGTAATAGTGACACGGGATTAGTGTCAGCTTTGTGGTGCCAAAAACATCATTGGCTGACACCAAGTATGAGCGATAGTAATGAAGAGGTGTCTGTTAGACTCCTCTACTACAATCACTGGAAGAAAATTAAAAAACACAGAAAAAAAGTTGATCTAAATAAACACTCCCCAACACCCCTGCAGCCGGGAATGTCAGGGGGGCAATGTCTCCCGACTCTGGGGCCCCTGCGGCCGGTAATGGCAGGGGGGCAATGTCTCCCGACTCTGGGGCCCCTGCGGCCGGTAATGGCAGGGGGGCAATGTCTCCCGACTCTGGGGCCCCTGCGGCCGGTAATGGCAGGGGGGCAATGTCCCCCCGACCTTGAGGGCCCCTGCGGCCGGTAAGGCAGGGGGGCAATGTCTCCCGACTGGGCCCTGCGCGGTTTAAAGGCAGGGGGGCAATGTCTCCGACTCTGGGGCCCTGCGGGCCCGGGAATTTGCGGGGGAGTCTCCTGACACACCCCGTCCCATGACTGGGCCCCGGGCGCCTCCCAAAAAGTATTTGACCTGTACGGGCGCGCCCTTTGGGGGTCACAAGCTTCCCCCGGGGGGGGATGATTTTAGGCTCATCCCAGGACCTTTCATGAGGGTACAGTCATGTGATCGGGGAGGAGTCAGGAATCTTTTGGCCACTTCCTTTTCCTGGGGCCCCTTTTGTGATGTCCCCAACAGGCCCTTTTAACCCCTTGATTTTAAACCTTTCCCTGTGGGTTAGAACGGGGAAAGGGACTCCCCCACTTCAAAATTTAATCTGAAATTTATAAAGCCCCTAAAAAATTTTTCCCAAACGCTTTTACAATGTAGGGGGGGAAAAAATTACAGGGAAAAGAAAAACAATACAGGGGAAAGTTTGCTTACAGATGAGACACGATGCGGGGCCCTGCCCCCAAGTTTAAAATTTATTAGGGGGGAGGGCATACATGCCAACTCTCCCTTTTTGGGGCGGGGGGGTTTCCCCCGCTTTTTTGGGGGGCCCCCCGCCCCCCCGGGGGATTTGGCATTCCCCCCGCCGCCTGCAGGCGGCGGGGGTCCCTTTAAATTTTACCCCCCCGGCGCAAGGAAAGCGCGGGTGGTGCGCTCCCTCTTGCGCCCCCCGGCCCGCCCCTAAGGCGGTGGAAACGGCCCCCAGGGGGCCCTCCCCCCCCCGCCCGCGGTCCCCACTTGCGGGGAGGAGGCCCAGGGGGGAAATCCCCCTCCTCCCTCCTCCCCCTATTGCCCGGCGCCGGTGTTTTGCCCCGAACATACATTTCAGGGGCGAAAGGGGGAAGGGTGAACGCCCCCCCGGCTGCAGGGGGATGCCCCCGGGGCCCTGCTCTCATTTCCCCCCCTGCGCCGCTGAAGAAAATTGGGGTTTTCGGGACCCGGCCGCGCTGGGGAGCCTGGTGAGGTAAGGGGGATTTTTTTTTAAATTTTATTTTTATTAGTTTTTGGGGGGGCTCCCCTGGCTAACGAGAGGGCAACTACCTGGCAAAATTGGGGGGCATCCCCTTTCTAACAGAGGGGCACTACCTGGCAAACCCGGGGGGGGGCACTACCTGGAAAAAAAGGGGCATTTCCCCGGGCCAAAAAAAGGGGGGCAAAAACCTGGCAACAAAGGGGGCACAACCGGGCAAACAAGGGGGGCCACACCGGGCCCTAACAGTTGGGGGCACTACCTGGCTAACAGATGGGGGCCTCCTGGAAACCAAGGGGGGCCTTTTCCTGGAAACCCCAATGGGGCACTACCTGGCAAAACAAGTTTGGGGCATTTACCGGAAAAACAAGGGGGGGAAACTACTTGGTTAACGATGGGGGCACTACTTGGTTAAAAAGAGGGGGCACAAAACCTTTGGCAAACCCAGTTTGGGGGGCACCCCTGGCAACGTTTGGGGGGCACAACCGGGTTTAAAAGATGGGGGCACTACCGGGCCAAAAAAGATGGGGGGGCATACCTGGCAAAAAAATTTGGGGGCCCCTCCCAGGCAAAAAGGGGGCCCCAACCTCCCCAACAAGGGGGGGCACTACCTGGCCCCCCAGAGGGGGGGCCATTTACCGGGCCCTAACAGAGGGGGGCCCACTACCTGGCTAAAAGAGGGGGGGCACTACCGGGCAAATTTTTGGGGGGCACTACCTGGCAAAAAAAGGGGGCCCCTACCTGGCAACAATGGGGGCACTCCCCTGGCAAAAAAGGGGGGCCCACTCCCCTGGCTAAAAGTAGGGCCCCAATTTAATTGGCAAAACAAGGGGGCACCTACCGGGTTAAAAAAAGGGGGGCATTCCCTGGCTACAAATTTGGCTTTTCCTGGCTACAGAGGGGGCATCTTTTTGGGCCTAAAAGGGGGGGCCCATTACCAGCCTGAAAGGGGGCACTACCTGGTTAGGGGGGGCTACAACCTGGTAAAAAGGGCATCTACCTGGCTTTTAAAAGGGCCTTTTGCGGTTGGGTGGGGGGTTGGGGCTTTTTAAAGGGGGCGTGGAAACCGACAAGAGGGGGTTCGGTTCCATCCCAAATTTTTGCCGCGCTGTTTACGCCCCGCCGCCCATAAGTCCCCTTGCTTTTTCATTTTAAAAAATTTTGGCAACTATGGGTAGGGGGGAGGGGGAAAAGGGGGTTTAGGTTACAAAATGGCCCCCCGGCCATGTTACAAAAATTGGGGGGGGTTTACAATAAAAAGGGGGGTAAAATTTCCCCCCCAACCCGTACTTTAATATAAAAGGGAAAGGGAGCATAGTTGCCAACTTTTGAAAATAGAAAAAGCAGGAGATTTTAGGGGGCAAAAATTTCCCAGGGGACACGCCCATCTTTCGGTTTCCAAACCGCCCCCTTCAAAAAGCCACACCCACTCCCCCCTTAACGCAAAACGGCTTTTGGAAGAAAGCCAGGTAATGCCCTTATAGCCGGGTATTAACCCCCCCATAAGCGGGTATTTGCCCCCTTCAGGGGGGGAAATTCCCCCCTTTTGTACCCCAAAGGAAGCCCCTCTGTACCCTTTTGGGTCCCCCCCTTTGTTAGCCAGGTAGGCCCCCCCTTTGTTGCCGGGTTTAGGCCCCCCATTGTTTGCCAGCTAGTCCCCCCCCGCTGTTGCCCGCTAGTGCCCCTCTTTTTCCCAGGAAAAAGCCCCATTGTTCCCCGGGTTTGCCCCCCTCTTTTTGCCGGGTAGACCCCCCCTCTGTTCCCAATTTTTTGCCCCATTGTTGAGGTAGTGCCCCCTTTGGGTTGCCAGGTGGGGTCCCCCCCATTTGTTTGCCCCCTAGTGCCCCCATTGTTTGCCACTAGTCCCCCCCCCTTTGCCAGGTATCCCCCCATTTTTGCCAGGAAAAGGGGCCCCCATTTTTGGGCCAAAGGTAGTTGCCCCCTCGTTGCCAGGTAGGCCTCCATTGTTCCGGGTAGTCCCCCTCTGTTGCCATAGTGCCCCTTCGTTGCCAGGTAGTGCCCCTTGTTGCCAGGTAGTGCCCCCCTGTTGCCAGGTGTGCCCCCCTTTTGCCAGGTGATGCCCCCCTGTTCCCGGGGATGCCCCCTTGTTCCCCAGGTATCCCCCCCATTTTTTTGCCAGGTGTGCCCCCCTGTTGCCAGTAGATGCCCCCTCGTTGCCAGGGTTGTCCCCTCTGTTGCCGGGGTTGGGCCCCCTCTGTTCCAGGTGGCCCCCTCTTTGGGCCAGGTTTTTCCCCTTGTTGCCGGGTGTCCCCCTTTTGCCGGTATGCCCCTCTGTTGCGGGTAGTCCCCCCCTTGTTCAGTAATGTCCCCTTTTTGCCGGTAGTGCCCCTCTGTTGCCAGGAGAGCCCCCCCGTTGCCGGGTGTGCCCCCTTTGGCCAGGCAGAGCCCCCCCCCTATAGCTAAAAAAATAAAAAATAAAATCCACTTACCCCCGGGCCCCCTGCGCGCCAGCCCCACCATCTCCTCACCGGCGCAGGGGGAAGGGGGAGCAGCCGCGCCACTCCCCGCAGCCGCCCCTCACTTCCCCTGCGCCGCTGACCTGTTTTTGGCGGCGCCCCCCCCCGGCCCCCGACAACGGGGGAGGAGGGGAGGAGCGGATCCCCCCTGCCCCCCTCCCTGCACACGGACTCCGGGCGGGTAAGCGGGCGCAGCCCCCCGTTTCACCCGCCTGTAGAGCGGCCCGGCGGCGCCAAGTAGCGCATGCCTACTCCGGCCCGGGCCAAAAGACCCCCCCCCCCTGCTGGGGGGCGGGGGGAATGCAACCCCCCCGGGAGGGCGGGAGGGCCCCAAAATTTTGGGGGGCCCCCCCCCCAAAAAAACGGGGAGTTGGCATGTATGGGAAAGCCCCTGTGGGGCCCAAGTGCAGGAGCAGGGTGTGTGACAGAAGCGGGGTTTTGGATAGGCCCCCAAAAAAGATGTTTTCTCAGGCACTCGTAAAAGCTTTGGGGGTTATGACATACCCCCCAACTGTCCCAATTTGGGGGGGGATTTTTCACGATTGAATAGGAATCCTTATGTTTTACATGCAAAAGCCCCGATTTCTTTATCATTTTTCTAAAGCGGCCACGCCCCTCCTCTCTGCTCCCCGCGACAGGGAGCTCTAAAATAGCTCATGTGGGGGGTGAGCAGAAAGACAATCTTACTGGACACACAAGCAGTAACGCCCCCGGGCCCCTTTCCTTTATCTTCACACATCATTGGACCATGTGAGGCTGCTCCTTTCAGTTGAACCCCAGTCCAGGATCCTGCTGCCTTTTAAATCCTCCCCCCCCTCGGGCTCTGTATCCTTGCTGCCTGGAAAATTAAAGTGCCCTACTGTCAGTAGTCAGAGAAAAGTTTCATTCTGTCTGCAGTAGCAGACTGGTAGCCCCTCCCTTTTCAATCCGGTCCCCCCCCCACCCCC
>JAODAL010025833.1:0-57890 GCA_025379985.1 Phyllomedusa bahiana | reverse complement strand
CTAAACATTCTACGACACTCTAATTGGTGAAGGATCCCCAAACAAATATTTTGCCCCCAGAGCAGCCTTCAATAACTTTGATCTGCCCCTGAGCCTTCAAAGGATTGTCTCACCACACTGTTTCACAGAACAACAGCCAGATTCAGACTCACACTTCCTTTTTAGGGTGCATTCACACAACTATAACAAAATACTGGTCGGATTATCCGACTGGTATTTTGTCATTTTTTGTCACGTAGGAGGTAGGCTTTTTTCTGCAGATTGCGGCTTCAAGCCGTACTCTTTCACATTGACATGTTCATGTTCCGCCCCAAAACCAAAATGTACATAAGTTTTTCGTTATGCTGCCGGTGTAAAAAAACGTCCGGCAGAAGATCTGTGTGATGTGAACTACCACACAAATTTTCTATTTAAGTCAATGTAAAAGGTTGACAGTAGGTTTACAGACTGCTTTCAAATCCAAAAACTGTCTGTAAATCCGACTCAAAACCAGTGCCGTAGGGGCTTACCTTTAGGTTGTGGGTGGTTCTACAGCTCTGAATTGATAAATCAGATCTGCTGTTCCTAAATGTTCCTGGTACAGTGACATGAGTTCGGGAGGTTTATTATCTGTAGCGCACAAGTCTACAGAGCTTTAAGGGTTAAAGCATATTAATTTCGATAAAGAAGCTCCTGTGCTAGAGATAAGACTCAGTAGGGGGTGACTCACCATGGTCTGACGACAGCTTTCAGATTAGGGAAAGAGCAGGGCCAGATGGTCAGTAACTAAGAAAAACTTGTATACACTAGTAGTACATAAAATCTTTATCTCCTGAACAAAGCTAAATCAAAACATCAAATATTTTGCAATAGTCTTCATTTACCTTTCCCTACATGTTAAAAGCTAATCATTGTAGTGAGAAAGCCGCTTTTAACAACTGGTTCTCTGACATGTCAGTCAAATGAAGCTGGATGAGATCACACCCAAAAGGGTTTCATGGTTTCATAGTTTGTAAGGCCGAAAAAAGACAAGACGTCCATCCAGTTCAGCCTGTTGTGCTAAGGTGTTGATCCAGAGGAAGGCAACAACCCCCAATGAGGTATAAGTCAATTGTCCTCATTTTAGGGAAAAATTCCTTCCCGACTCCAATCTGGCAATCAGAAAAATCCCTGGATCAATGACCCCTCTCCTGAATCCTAGACACTATAACTTGTTATATTATTATGCTCCAGAAATGCATCTAAACCATTTTTGAACTCCGTTATTGAATTCACCATGACAAGTCCCTCTGGCAGAGAGTTCCACAGTCTCACTGCTCTTACAGTACAGGAGGTGTCCCCCTCCTCTGAAAATCAGAATGTATAGCCACTCTGTACAAGTGGCTTTTATTCTCTGCAGACTCGAGTCACCCTTGCATTACATGGACAGCCACTAAATTGAATAACCAACATGTAATACTTCATTTCCCCTGTAATTACTGTTGCAGCAGAATTGTCTGACTGACTGTGGCTTCTCCAAGAGTGGGACCTAGGGCTATTAGTGGATTAACATGTGGGCTGCATTCTGAAGGGGTGTGACAACCACTTTCAGAATACTCTTTAGGACTCTATAAATGTCTAGCAATATTAGATTACTATATTTACCAGCTTTCTCTTCATGCTGACAGCTGATTGGTCAGTCATGTCAATTACTAAGAAACAGTGAATGTGGTTGGTCAGAACTCTCATGGATGCCCCAGCCTTTAGGCTCATTACAAGAAGTGCAAACCATGTAAAGAGATTGTCTTGTTCAGAAAACCCATATTTTAACCTAATAGAGAAGAGTCCTCTTTTCAAGAGCCAACTCTATTAGCCAGTAGAGAAAGTAGCTACAGGAGTAGCTGTATTGATTTGTTTAATGATATTATTCTTTCCACGGAAAAGAAACGTAAAAGATTCCAGTTCTCTGGAATATGCTACCGCGGGCGAGCAGGCACAATCACCACCCGCCCCGGTTTAAGAGGGCCCTGAAAATACATCTTCTCGGTCTGGCCCACCAAGATCCCTAACTGCTATCACACACATCTGTCACTCCCTACACTAGGGCACTCACAGGCACTTATCTGTATATAGATGTACTGTCAGGGTGGCAGGTTCATCCATTTTTCATGTAAACCACCCCCTATTTATGAAACATGGCTGGACCATTGTAAACTTGGTACTTCTTACCGTATGTTTCACCCATACACCCTAATAGATTGTAAGCTCTCACGAGCAGGGCCCTCACACCTTGTGTCTCATTTGTAAGTACTTTTAATGTGTAATGTCTGTATGTTTACCCTTGAATTTGTAAAGTGCTGCGGAATATGTTGGTGCTATATAAATAAAGATTATTATTATTAAAGAAACAGTACATAGGTTAATTACAAATGAATTTGAGCTTGTGAACAGTAACTCAGTCACAAGTGACTTCTAGAGTTGCCGTTTTTGCCAAACAAAAATGGTCGAAATTTGATGAGTAAAAAAAGGGACTGATTTAATGGTGTGGCTTCACACTGATTGTGATTTCACAGCAATGGAATGATAACATGTAGTTTTGAGGCAATTGAAAAAAACGCTCAAATAGGTTTCTGCCATTTTAACCCAAAATGCAGCTAAATAATACTGCTGCAGGCACCATGTGTGGACAAGTATTTCATTGCTTGACAATAATTTTGTAGGTTTATGATAACAAGTTTCACACCCTAGAGGTTTTAATGTCAGTTCGGTCATTGGGTTCATATATAACAGGTACCATAGTCACAAGATTATCAATACTATTCATTTTACCTATAAGTGGTTTTAACGTTATGATTGATCAATGTTACTTACACTTGGCAGAAATAATATTTTATATTATCAAATGATAGAAGTTTTTAATGATTACATGACTGAAGTGCTTGTGTTTCAGCCATGTAAATTCCCATATAGACAAAACATAAGAAGTTACGGCTATTGGGCTTATTGTTGAAATTTCAGGATAAAAACAAAATTTCAACTTTTTTTTAATGAACTAAAATGAGACCATCTCTTAACTTTAGAATGTACATGTCCAACTATGCAGGGTTTCAGTAGTATTTTCACAACTTGCTGATCACCAACAAGGAGTTTAATGGCAAAATTCACAACAGGTGTCTGATCCCTGAATTGCCCAATACATTTAGGGGATCAATTTGAATTGGGTTTTAAACAGTCCTCCTCATCGTGCTGTTCATATTTTGACATCATGAGACCAAGACAACACCTTACAATTGTTCAACAGTACCTCGGTGTTGTGAGGTTTCAAGCAGGATACTCTCAGGCAGAAGTGACCACTGATCTTAAAGTGTCACAGGGGGTCATCAGCAGATCAGAGACTGGAAGAGTCACAGAAAGGCAAAGAAGTATCCTTTGGCTACATCACACACTGATGACTGCTTCATTGTAAATAATGCCCAGCGGAACTGAATGATGAATGACGCACAAATCCAAGCATGTTTAAGGGACAGGAGAGGCAACCAAGTTTCACGTCAGACCATTTGTAACCATTTACATCAGCGTGGTCTTCTCACTTATGACTCTACTAAGCCTACACAAGGGACTTTGTTGGCGGTAGCGACCTGGCAGTTCCCTCGTAGCGGAGTCCAAGCCCCCGTGGGGGGGGGGGGGGATTGAGGATCAAGACAGGGGGCTCCTTAAACTCCCTTGTACTCTATAGAGTACCGAGTATAAATAGATTATGGGAGAGATCTCTATATTGACCTTTGTTATATTATTCCATATGTATTAGATCATTCTTTCCTCTAAACTAAATAATCCTTATTTTGCTCAACTTTCTGGGTATTGTAGTCCACCAAGTCCTTTTATTATTTTTGTTGCCTACTTCTGAACCTGTTCAAGCTCTACAATGTGTTTCTTGTGCACCGGTGTCAAAAACTCTACACAATATTTAATGAACAGTCTGACTAGGGATTTGTATAATTGGAGAATGATGTGCATCATGTGCATCTATATCACTTTTAATACACCCCAAGATCCTATTTCCCTTGGCAGTAGCTTCCTGACACTGGCCATGACAGTGAAGTTTACTATCCACTAAGATTCCCAAGTTCTTTTCTATTTTGGTTTAAGACAAACAACCACATGTGTTCTATTCAATGGGGCGGTAGAGACACAGAATCTCCAAGATATCATTCCTAAGTGTATACCATGCTTATATCAACTAGAAAACCACAAATGGGGTATAGACCTTAGACAAAATAGTAAGACCTAAAAATAACTTAATAATATCCAATAAAAAAAATTCCTAGAAAATGACCCTATCAATACCCTAAACAGATACTAACTACCTATCCATCAAATTCGGGGTAACCGCCCCAATTAGGGTTACCCCAACAGGAACCTAGACTAAGAGGACCCTAAAATATCCCTTTACTCATTAACAAAGAGACAAACCTAAACCAAATACCCATATATACACGACACAAAAATTAATAATAAGTGACCAAAAGTGAGAAAACATAAACCAAGACAAATAATAATTACCACAAATAGATAAGAATACTGAAGTTAATTAATCTTAACACTTTGACACATTTCTCAGATAGCAGGGTTCATCAGGAAGAACAATTGTATTACCCACAGTAACCTATAAAAGACAATATTTGACTGATAAATAGAAAAATGCTTACGTCCCTTAATGGTTATGAAAGGCCGGTCAATGTAGATCCATTGAAAGATGTCATGTAGACAAGATGAAGAACAGCCAATAATACGTTGTACACCCCTTATTGGGGCAGTTACCCTGAATTTGATGGATAGGTAGTTAGTATCTGTTTAGGGAATTGATAGGGTCATTTTCTTGGAATTTTTTATTTGATATTATTAAAAGTTATTTTTTAGGTATTTCTGTTTTATCTAAGGTCTATATCCCTTTGTGGTTTTCTATGTTGATTTGCAGTTTTTTGTTTAAAAAGTAATCTTTGAATAGGTTTTCATTATCCCATATGCATAACCTTGTATTTATCTATGTTAAACCTCATCTGCCACTTCTCTGCCCAAGCCTTCAACGTATTCAGATCCCATTATAATAGTACATTAACCTCTATTGTGTTAATTACTTTACACAGTTTAGTAATATAGGAGTAGTACATATAGAATGTTTCCCAGCCTGTACAACACCAATTTTGTTACCTTTTTTTCTGTTACAGATGAAAGACAGAGAATGGGCATGTTATAGTAGAGAGCAGTATATAGACAGTCAGTGTGGCTAATCAAACTATGCCTATATGAAGCCTAATAAAATCTAACCTTTCTACCTATTGTCATCTGTCAGGTCCATCTGCAGTTAACTCTTATTCTATCCCTCAGCTACTCATCTTCTGACTCCCACCTAATGCCCCAGAGGTATAAAGACCGTGGGGGTGAATATTGGTGGGCACTTGGGACTGCAAGGTGGTGGAAGCTGGTATATTAATTAATGTTGATGGTGCACATACCAGCACCATACTCCGGAAAGAAATACTATCTGGGATGGTGCCTTAACCATCTGGTGGCAACCCTAATGACACAGTCAGTTTTAATTCAATTAAAAATGAAAAAATACCAGATAGCCTCGGACTGGCCCAGGGCATGTTAGGCCTGTAGGTGCTTTTCAGGGAGAAACGCAGAGGAAGAAAGGCAGAAAGCAAGTCATGTGCAGTATGTGCAAACATGTACAGTCACTGTATAGGCCTAAAGAATGACCTCCATTGGTGGGCCTGAAAAATCAACTCCTAGTGGGCCCTAAGAATCAACTTCACTGGTGAGTTCCAGGAAAAAACTCCACAGGTGGACCCCAGGCACCCCAGTCCGACACGAATACCAGATAAGACCTGAATTGCAGTGGCAGCTGTATTATAGCGATGCATGTATGCGGTGATCAAAGGCAGAGACTGAAAGGATGTGATTGCATCACACGGAATTCCAATGATAAGATTAGACTCCATAACATTAAATGATCTCAGTGCTGTCGGACTATATTGATTTTTTAGGGAATACTTGAGTATGCCTAAATAATTTGCTGTGTAGTTTCTGTAAACAGGTTAATATATTGGCATCTGTAATCTAGCTGACTAACAAAATACAAAACATTTCCTTTAACCCTTGTCTACATAATGGAACTTTGTGCTGCATTTTATGTGTTTTTTACAGCCAAAATCAGTAATGGATTATAAAGAGGAAACAAAATTATAAGATAAAGTCTAGTAAAAAAGAAATGCAAAAACAACATTATGCAACAAGACTTCAGTCTTCAGTCACAGTATTTTCTCCATGTCAAGCAAGCACAGAAATAGTTACATGGTACATTCCCAGTATGAGGTATCCCAACATAAAAAAATCTTCACTCAGCTTTGTAGAGCCTTGTAAAGCAAGTCTACATAATATTTTGGTCCTAAAACTGGTGTAATGATTTCCAACCAGGATGGCTGGAAAATGCCTGGGTATCTCTGGATCTACCGCTGGCAGAGATGATAACAAACGCGGTGGGTGGCCGAAGTGCAGGTCTGTGTAGCTGGTGCTAGAACGGAGGCGGGGCATCACATGTGTAGCCGTTAAACATATGCACAGTCCAGGTGTAGCTGGTGAACATATGGCACCATCCAGGATGATAGCAGACTAGGTATGGCAACAGGTATCCATAGGTATATGGCAAACTGGTGCAGCAGCAGGTAACAGGTAAACATACAGGTAAACATACATGAGTCAGCAGCCAAGAGGCCAAGCTCTATGCAGGATAAACACATCAATGAACTGACACAGAGCAGAGGTAGGAAGTTCCTTAAGTAGTCAGAGGTCACAGGTCACTGGGCCAGACAAAGGAACACAGACTCCTTAAATACAGTGCAGCGCAGCGCACGCGCCCCTAGAGGTAGCACATGTGCGCACAGGACGCCACGGAGCTGGAGGAAGCAACGGAGACTCAAACCTGCCAGCAGGAATGGCTGCAGGACTGGCTGGAGCCGGGACAGGTGTGTGCAAAGAGCCAGGGATACCAGCGGATGCCGCAGCAGTGGCTAATGGTCCATAGCAGGGACCGCGGCGCGAACTGTGACAACTGGCAGACATGCATGTCAATTCTACCAAAGTATACGTCTATCTATTGTATCTCATAGACTGTAATTAGGCACACAAATGCCAAAAAATTGTCTCTTTTAGTCAGAGTATATTGGTATGTCTTTGCCTCACCTGTACAGAATTATAGTTCACCAAGCTTTTTAATACAACTGTATGCAAAAAATATCATACAAATGTCTAATAAGTTGTATTCAAAAGTCTTATGGAAGACAAGAGCTGCAAATACACAGCCACCATTCTGTTCTGCACAGAGAAGTTTGGGTCCTGTTCTTAAAGGTGGGGCCCGCACCTATCAGACATTTATAACATATGTTGTAGGTATGTCACAGATGTCTGAGGTGGGAATACTACTTTAACTGAAGTCAACCAAAACTTCAAGGTTTTTAGGAGGGTTATTTTTCTGAACACTAACATGTGGTAGAGTATTATGTTTTACAAATAAGTGTTTTTGTAATCTTTTTAATGAACTATTAATGTATTCCATAAGCAATGAAAACTGATCTTTATCTTTATTATATTAGCCTCTAGTTATACATGTGTTGTACAGCAGATTCAGTTTTCTGTATAAATACACAGCACCCTATATCAAAACTACTATCCTACCTATTCCTATTGCTTTTGGGAAATCCAAACGTTTCCAGGTTATCGCATTGAGCTCAAGTTTCAACATATTGAGTAAGTATATTATTTTAGATATTTGAATCTTTATTTGGAATAGGGCTCGCCTTTCCTTACAAGTCTTGCTGCAGCCTTGGAATTTGGGTGGAACTGATTTCATTGACCTCAAGTTGCTGGGCCGCTCAACTATCATATTTGTCTAGGTGGAATCATTCTGACTGCCTGTGAGTTATGGAATAACTTATTCAACCAGGAGTCTCTTCTCACACTCATTCCCTCCATGCGTTCTTCTCTGCCCGCTTGAATCGCACTAGGGATTCACCAACTTTTAGGCAGAGCTTACTAATATGGCAACAACTTAGATGTCTGTACTATACCACTGGGTTGGATGAGTATACTACCCTGTGGGGTAATGCTGATATGCCTGCGCTTCAATCTCTGGATGTCTCCTTTAGGAAATAAAAGGGTATTGTGTATCTGTCTCAACGATATGATGGGGGTGTTTTCAAGACGTTCCAATTCCTAGCTTAAAAATATCAGATTTCTAACTCGTGCTATTCAGCTCCCAACTAACGCAATAGAGTTTCAGGAATTTCCCTTACCACACCTACTGATCTCTCCTGCTCATGACCTTCTTTTATGAACTGTTGCTTAGGTGAGGCTTGGATATCCCCTTTTAATCAAAATGAACCACTTAGTAGGAAGATGTGGGCAGTGTTTCTGAGGAATAATGGGCATTGGCATTGGAGACCCCTAGACTTGTGTCCCCAAAATATGGTGCACGTGCAACTCAATTAAACATTTTGCACCAGCCATATTATACCAGTGGTCGCCTGTATCTGTTTCCAGATGAATGTCTGAAAAGTCTAAACTCTCCTGGAACCTTTTTTCATCTTCCTTGGTCCTGTCCAAAAATACGGGTATTTTGGGGTTAGGTACTCAAGTTTCTTAATGATGAGATGGGGTACCTGGTGATCAATGACCCTAGGCCATGCCTTTTTTTATTTTTAGATCCTGAAGATTACCCTTTTTTGATGGATCATCTATGTCTCACTGAACTCTTATTTATTGCTCTGAAAACAACTGCTGTCTAATCATCTGGAAGAAATGGCATGACTCTTTTTATGCATGATGGTTGGCCTTTGAGTTTTGTGGAGCTAGACGCCTCATTTAGTTTTTATTGCCCCTGCCTGTGAATGGTGGTCCTCCCTCATTTGTGCTGCTCAAGTCCCCCCTTCCTGCACTACTTAACTCCCTGTTATGCAATTTGTTGCGCATATGTCTTCTCTCAACTGTGCTGTACACATAAGACACAGATGCTGTTTTATTGTTTAATTCTCACTGTTTTATTGCATTCTTTCCTTATGGGTTTATTGCCTATTTCTCATTTTGTATCCTTGTTAAGTCTTTGACTATGTATCATATACTTTAATTGCTGGACACATCTGACATATTCTGTATTTTTCGAATACGTCGTTTTTTCAGTCCTGATACTTTTTGTTAAAATACATATTTGAGCTGGTAAAAGAATCAGTAATTGTTTTTGTTGATATACTGTGTAATTGATATAAATTATATGTATATCTAACTATATAAAGCAACAAGTAAATCATTAGTTCTTGAAGTAGACGTGTTGAAATCTGAAAATGTTTATGTAGTTGTGGGGTTGATATTGTATGTTTGCTGATGGGGTTTTTTTTGCCAAAGCTGCTTTTCAGTCTCAATCTGGGCCCTGGCCACTGGGCCACTTGTTTTCTGACTATAAATCTGCCGGAAAAAGAAACTACCTAAAATCCACATGAAAAACTCGTTAAAAAAGGTAGAATGTGTTAACTGTTTTATGTGAACATCTGCATATTTCTGTCTCAGTCTCTGATATCTATAAAAAAAATGTCTTAGTATCAATTATAAGTGGGGGAGCATCTTTTGCTGGCTGGGTGGAATGAAAGCTGCCTCCAGCAGTCATAAAGCAGTGATTACCTAAAATCATGTGTGGTACACCCTTGTTTAGAGAATAACATTTAGTATTTCAAATATTTCATCATAACTAAAGAAATGTGTGACTTTTCTCTGTATTTTTATGAACAGCTTAGAGACTCATCCAAACTGTGCCTTTGACTCGGTGACTATATATGATGGAGTTGCTGGTCAGTCTTCTCTGTTGGGACGTATATGCCAGATTGGATATCATACTTTCCACTCATCTTCCAACATTATCACCATGGAATTCAGAAGTCAATCTGCCACACTCCACACCGGCTTTCTTGCAGTTTTCTCATCATTTTATTCCAACAACTGGCCTGGTAATCCAATATATAGCTTTACTTAATCCTTAAATTTTTATTGCTATTTCTATCAAGATATATGTGAGTAGCACAGTTGAGCCAATCAACCAACTTAATGATTACATTTAGGTTGGGTTCACATGCTGTATTTCTTGACTGCACCAAGAACATATGAAACACAATTCAAAAAATGCATTAAATAACCCAAATTTATTCCAAAATTAATATTTGAAAAAACTGCATATGTTTTTGATGCCTTTTTTTGTTAGCTCCCTAGTTATTGAACTTCTTTTATAATCTTGGGTTTCTCATATACGGAAGGACTTTTAAGCCACTTTCAGTCTCCAGGACCTAGTTGTGAATGCCTGTAACATACCATCCAGGACATAGCTAGAATTTATAGGACTCTGTTGCAAAATGAGATGGGCCTCACAACCTAATGACAGAAAACTGAACCATCAGCAAAAGTAGCAATAATATGGTAGATATAGCACATAGTAGTGCTAGATATCAGAAAGCCACCAAACTCATAGGGTAAGTGCACACCTGCATTGTTATTTTCATAGAAACAGAAAACCAAAAATAGCGGCAGTACTGGATTCCATTACATGACAGGCAAGAACAGCACCTGGCGGACCCCATTGACTATAAGGGGTTCTTTTAGGTTTCTGTCATAGTGTCCATCATTTTAACAGAAAAAAAAGTGCTGCTTGGCGTGCTATTTTTTTTCAGTTTTTTTTTTTTTACAAAATCTGATAGAAAGGCTCTGAAGTAGATAATAATCAGTCCTGGTCAAGTAATTGACACACAAGACCAAGACTGGTTATTGGACACAATTTTAGTACATAAACTGTAACTGTAATCCGTTGCGCAGGACAATTGCATAGGTATTTATTAAATATGATTTATTTATTTATACCAGAATACCCCTTTAACTCCTTAACCACCGACTATAATCAGCAGGCATTGTAGGTCGTTAATCTCCAGGGAGGTCTAGAGATGTCGCTGCAGATAAAGGAGTTTTGCGGCTACTAGCACCGCTTCTGTGCTAGGAGCAGAGCTGTGGTTAATAGCCCTGTTCCTGGAGCAGTCTCTGCAAGTGCTGGGAAGTGGAGGAAACCTGCAATCCCCGGCACTTAAGTCTTTGATTGCCATGCTCCGTGACCGCGTCATAATCAAAGGGTATTTCCTTGCTCCATTGTGTCATCAGGACTTCTGGCAAACCAATGGCGCCCGGGGAATGTCTGTACAGTCAACCCTGGGACCTAGAGTAGCCCCAGCGCTGTCTTTATAGTGATCCTGCATTTGGGGAACACTGTGTGCTGCACTGTGTGCTGCCCTGACTGCTGCCTGTGTCATTATGACACAGAAGGTAATGTATTAGCGTATTCATTCTAATATATTACTAAATGTAAAAAAAAAGTGTTAAATAGTTATCCCTCAATGGGATTAAAAAAAACTTTAAAAAGTGTAGAGAAAATATAAATAAAATAAATATAAAAAAATTCTGCAATTTATTTGTAAGCTAAAACTATACCCTTGAAAAATATAAATTCTCACACATAAAACACGTCCTCATACAACTGCATCACTTAAAAAATAATTAAGTTAATGCAAGGAGGCAAAAAATAAAAATTTTTACTAGTCATTGAGCACTTTTCAGGCTTGGGGCTTAAAGGGTTAAACCCCTCCAGGCCAATTATGTTTTACCCGAGCACAACATGGCCAGTTGTGTGAATGTAGGGGCAGTCAATAATGTCAGTGGCTCTCCACTGCAACTTCTCATTTAAGTTCAGGTTAATGGGAGGTTAAATAAAGTAAATAAAACTTGAGCAAGGATTGACCTGAGGAATATCAGGCAGAGAAAGCCCTTATTGTGACATGAGGCTCAGGAAGTTCCCAAACCATGCTGTACTATGATGGTTTGGATCCAGAATCTGTGACCGCGTTGTCTTTAGTAGCTACTTACCATGGTACTAAAGTGTTCTGAAGATAAAAGGAGGCTATTTCTGTTGGCCTATTGGTGTCCCCTTAATAAGTTTACAGGGTGTCAAGGGGTTGCCATGGGAGATGGAGACCTAACAAGGACCACCATGTTTGCCATGTAGCAGAGTCTAACACTCTAACACTGAGCCTAAGGGATTGTTCACACAGCAAATTTGGATCTGATTTTGGATCCGTTTAGGATCCGAAAATCGCATCCAAAAAAGCAGCGGTGATCGGATCCTAAACGAATTCAACACGTATCAAACACGCAGCTACGTGTTTGGATGCGTGTTAGATGCAGCCGGAATGCACCCTACAGTTTTAAATAGGGCTCCTGCTGCATCTTTCAGACCAAGAATTGACATGTCAATTCTTGGAACGGATCCAAAAGACGGATCCGAAAGACACAGTGAGATATATATCGCCGATTACTCGTGTGAACACCAATGCGTTTCAAAGTAACAGCAATGTAAATCACATTGCACATTATAAGATACATGTTTAGGTCCGTTTAGGGTCCAACAGATGGATCCAAACACGTATCTAAAAACATATGTTCACACGGACTCAACACTCCGTGTGAACATACCCTAACGGTGTCAGTAAGGCTGTGCTCACAGAGCCACAGACGCATTTGTTTGTGCTGTTGAAATTATGCACTTGCAAGGGTGTAATTTCAAAGTGAAAATGCCATGCAGTCGCCCGAGGTACATCTGTGTCTCCTAAACTTTACTGCTTGCCATTACCAATACGACTGAAAAGAAGTAACAAGTCACTTCTTCACAGACGTGTGTTATTTCGGCTCATATATAGGTGAAATTACCCCTGAAATAAGCGCCAAAATATGTCCTAAAAGATGCTGTGTGAACACCCTCTAACACTGACAGGTGTAATGTGCAGCAATATTGGAGCACTGAAAATCATTATTGAAACAATCAAAGGATTACAGAGTTACGTCTACTAGTGTGGCTACAAAAAAAATTGAAAAAAGGTCAAATAAAAAGTTAAGAATTTTTTTTTATATGACATGAGACATAAAATGTGACATTTTTGTTATCAGTTTCATTCTATTTTTTGTTATATGATGCTGTTAAAAAATATTTGAATGTTGTTTGAGTAACTTGATTGTTGTGTATATATGATGAATCTGTTCAGCTGTTCCATATCAGGTCACAATTTCTTTTTCATAGCAGTCACTTTAATGAGCTTTTACTCTCTCTTTTTACCTTGTGTTTTATTTAGACTACTCCACAGTTGCAGATTACTGGATATCAACAGGTAAATAGCTGCTTAAATTCTTAAACATGGGTATTCCCATCTCATTAATTAGCTTAAAACATGTAGGAAAAAATATTCTTAACACATACATTTCTGTTCTGATAGCGCCTCTTTTTAAAGATACAGCAGGTTATCCATCTTACTTGTTTACAGATGGTTTCCTATATTACTGGCTCTAGCCACACAGCCCCCTTCTGCTGATAAAACACAGCTGTTAGGGCACAGAGGTGGTTAGTAACCTAGAAAACCATATGCAAAAAGGATGATAGATGATCTGCTGTATCTTTTAACTCCTTAAGGGCACGTCAGTTTTTTTTTTATCCTGTTCATTTTTTCCTCCCTGCCTTTTAAGGACTATAACTTTTTTTTCTCCGTTTACCTAGTCATATTACAGCTTGGTTTTTTTGTGATGCCATGGACCCCATTAAATAATGCACTGGGAAATGTCCGAAAAATTCCATGGCGGTTGAAACATAAAAAGAAACGCAAATGTGTTATTTTTATGGAGATCATAGCTCAGGTTCAAACTGGCCCACAAGAGAATAGGGGAAACCCCCGTGGGCCCCTGAGCATGGCAGACCTGGAGTTGTTTTTTAACTACGTATACAACCTCAGAAGAGGCAAAAAAGCATAGAAAGAGAGTCAAAAAGCAAGAGGCAGAGTACAGGAGACATGTACAGTCATTTACAGTAGCTGTAGGCTGGGCCCCTAAAATAAACTCCACCGGTGGGCCCAGAAACAACTCCACTGGTGGGCCCCTAGAATCAACTCCACCCTAGTCCGACACTGACTGTTTGTTATAAATTACATATCTATATTCTGCAGGTTGTATGATTCCAGCATTACCAAATTTGTAGTCTCTTCATTATGTTTTAGTACTAAAAAAACCCTTTTTTTTCCATTTCCTTTAATTGGCGCTGCAGCGCCTTTTTCTTCAACCATTGACTTAAATTTTTGTTTTTCAATCTATGGTCCCCTGCTGCAAAACACCAATGACTGTCTGTCCACTGTCTCTGACATCATGTCCTCTCTCCATCTCAAACTAAACCTCACTAAAAATGAAACTTTTGTTCATCCCCGCCACCCCACTAACCCCCCCCCCCCACCACCACCACCACCACCTTGCTATTTCTGTTTCAGTGTGTGGTACTGCCATAACTCCTAGGCAACAGGCCGTCTGTCTTGGGGATACAGTGAAGGAAATAATTATTCGATCCCCAGACGATTGTGTAAGTTTGCCCACTGACAAAGACCTGAACAGTCTATAATTTTAAGGGTAGGTTAATTTTAACATTGAGAGATAGAATATCCAAAATAAACTCCAGAAGATCACAATGTATAAACTTTATACATTTATTTCCATATTGCTGAGAGAAATAAGCATTTGATCCCCTACCAACCATTAAGAGTTCTGACTCCTACTGACCAGTTAAACGCTCATAATCAACTCGTTACCTGCATAAAGACAGCTGTTTTAAATAGTCACATTTATAAAAGAATCCTGTCCACAGACTCAATTAATCAGTCAGACTCTAAACTCTACAACATAGGCAAGATCAAAGAGCTTTCTAAGAATGTCAGGGACAAGATCATAGACCTGCACAAAGCTGGAATGGGCTACAAAACCATAGGTAAGATGCTGGGTGCAATAGTAAGAAAATGGAAGAAATACAAAATAACTGCCAATCAACATCGATCTAGGGCAGAGGTTCCCAACCCTAGTCCTCAAGGCACACCAACAGGTCATGTTTTCTGGCTTTCCTTAGCATTGCACAGGTGAAGTCATTATTGTCAGTGCATTCTGCACAGGTGATATCATTATTGTCAGTGCATTCTGTGGGAGATCCTGAAAACATGACCTGTTGGTGTGCCTTGAGGACTGGAGTTGGGGAACACTGATCTAGGGCACCATGCAAAATCTCACCTCGTGGGGTATCCTTCATCATGAAGAAACTGAAAGAACAACCTAAAAATACATAGGGGGAACTTGTTAATGATCTCAAGCCAGCTGGGACCACAGTCACCAAGAAAACCATTGGTAACACATTACACCATAATGGTTTAAAATCCTGCTGTGCCCACAAGGTCCCCCTGCTCAAGAAGGCACAAG
Source organism: Phyllomedusa bahiana (assembly GCA_025379985.1). Taxonomy (NCBI): domain Eukaryota; kingdom Metazoa; phylum Chordata; class Amphibia; order Anura; family Hylidae; genus Phyllomedusa; species Phyllomedusa bahiana. The sequence continues at coordinate 42,521 of JAODAL010025833.1, read as the reverse complement.
TTCAGGCCCACCTGCACAAGTTTGCCAATGAATACCTGGATGATTCTGTGAGCATTGGGAGAAGGCGTGAGACAAAATTAAGCTCTTTGGCATTAACTCAACTCGCCGTGTTTGGATGAATAGAAATGCTGCCTCTGACCCAAAGAACACCGTCCCCACTGTCAAGCATGGATGTGAAAATATTATGTTTTGGGGGTGTTTCTCTGCTAAAGGAACAGGACTACTTCACCGCATCAATGGGAGAATGGATGGAGCCATGTACCGTAAATCCTGAGTGACAATCTCGTTCCCTCCACCAGGACATTAAAAATGGGTCGTGGCTGGGTCTTCCAGAAATGACAATGACCCAAATCATACAGCCAAGGCAACAAAGGGGTGGCTCAAAAAGAAGCACATTAAGGTCATGGAGTGACCTAGCCAGTCTCCAGACCGTAATCCCATAGAGAACTTATGGAGGGAGTTGAAACTCCGAGATACCAAGCAACAGCCTCAAAATCTTAATGATCTAGAGATGATCTGAAAAGAGGAGTGGACCAAAATTCATCCTGACATGTATGCAAACTTCATCATCAACTACAAAAATGTCTGACTGCTGTGCTTGCTATCAAGGGTTTTGCCAACAAGTATTAAGTTTTGTTTGGCAGAGGGATCAAATACTTATTTGTCACTGCAAAATGCAAATACATTTGTATAATTGATACAATGTGATTTCTGGATTTTATTTTGGATATTCTATCTCTCAAAGTTAAAAATAAGCTACCCTTAAAATTATAGACTGTTCATGTCTTTGTCAGTGGGCAAACTTATACGGTCAGCAAGGGATCAAATAATTATTTCCTTGACTGTCAGTGACTTCACTTCACTTCATCATCCGAACCTCCTAAGCCTGTCTCCAATATTTCACATGTGCTGCACCAGTTCTCTGGATCATGCTACCGCATACGATCAGGCATACTCATAACCATCATAGTTTTAGGCGCACCCTGAGAATACATCTTCTTCGGAGGTCTACAAAGATCACATATTACTAACCCCTCACAGATTGTAAGCTCTTTGGAGCAGGGCCCTCACACCTTGTATCTGATCTGTGAAGTAGCTTTTTACTGTGTAATGTTTGTCTTTTTTGCCTGTAGTTATACCCTCTAAATTTTAAAGTGTTGCAGAATATGTTTGTGTTATATAAATAAGGAATTTTATTATTATGTTATTACGGACCTAAAAGAGGGCTCCTTTTTGTGGACTGAAGTTTAGTTTTTATTCTTACCATTTTGGGATACATGTGACTTTTAAATTACTTTTTATTCTAATGTTTGAGAATGCAAAACACCATTTTGGCATTGGTAATTTATTTTCTATGGTGCTATTTTTTCAAAGATAGGACTTATACGGATGCATCGATACCAATAAGGTGTAACATATACTTGTAGGCCTCGCTACAGCAACTGACCACTAGTGGGCTCGCATGTACACTGTTCTGCAACATATACAAATTACAGAAATGTGTACAAAAATAGCTTTGCTATTACGCCACGGCTGGGTGTAATAGGAGTTTTAACATGGCAGCCATGTAGCTCTTCATTAGAACCTTGGCTGTCATAACAACTGTTAGGCAAATGTTGAGAAAGGTTTGAAAAAGGAATGTATTTAGTAATGTATTTGGTATTTGTTTATTTACCTAGTTGTACATGTTTAAAATCAGTTAGATAGGAATACTACTTAAAATAGTGTCTAAAATATTAAAAGAGCTAACTATTAACAATCATTATTTTATTATAGCTTTCTCACCTGAATGTGGAGGCGTGCTTACTAGTCCAACAGGAACCTTCACTTCCCCATTTTTTCCTGGACTGTATCCTGACAATTCATATTGTATATGGGAAATTCATGCCTTACCTGGTCATATTATAGAGCTTAATTTCCTACATTTTGAGTAAGTTTAATAATAACATATTATGATCTAATCTTTTTTATCTATTTGTTAGGATAAAAAATACTCCATCTAAAGCCTCATCCACATAAGGCTTTTGGCCCCCATTTGTGGTTACATGCCGGATATCGTAAAATTGTATCCTGACATATACCACAGAGGGAACACCATGGGGCCATTGATATCAGTAGGTCAAACATATTTCTAACTGAACTGTGTTTGACCTTCTTAGCCAATGTGTACAGTTTCTGCACAAACCAAAGTATGTGAATGGGGCCTAAAATATATATTTTTTCAGTACTGTTTTCATTAGATTTGGATTATTTATGTAGACATTGTAAATAATTTGGTTGAATATTCTGCCAAGATGTACTCACATGTGTAGCTTTAGAAAACCACTGCTGTGGATATACCCTGACAGTACATGTAAAGCACCACGATGTTGGACTCTAAACATAATTAGTATAAGAAAACGCTACACAGAGAATTATGGTTTCACTAAATGATAACAGATTTCCAAAACTAAAATGTTAGCTCCTCAGAAAATGCTAAGGCAAAAAAAGGTTTTAGAAGAAAAGTAATTAACTAGGAACAGATTTAATACAATTTAATTTCATTCAACGTATGTTTTCCACTCTTGTGTTCCCAATGGGAATAGCAGCCTTGACATAATTATTTGTGGCACAAAATAACTACTGTTTTATAGATAACTTTTTAGTATGTTTATTTTATAGCCTTGAACCTATCCAGCAATGCAGCTATGATTCTGTGACTATATATGACGGTCAACCTCTTCACTCTTCTCAACTGGGAAAATTCTGTTCATCTGTTACTAAAACAATCATCTCAACTTCCAATGTCATGAGTATTGTTTTCCAAAGTGATGGCAGTGTAAGGAGAACTGGATTCCAAGCTGTTTACGCCTCATCATCAAGTAACCTCAAAGATCAAGGTGAATTTGATATATTTTTCAAATATGAAAAAAGCACTCAAGCAATTTGTTTTCTTCTATAGTAGAAACAGTGTCTGGAATGTTGCTTTTTGATGCAAGAAAAAAATATTTATTTATAAACGAGAAACAAAAATACATGTGGGTAAGGTCACATTAAGTGGTACGAAGCATAATGGTTACAGTGTCTGGAAGAAGTATACAGTTTGGTGATATCTCAAACTTAGGGAGCAGTCCTTTGAATAGCAAAATGGGTGAAGCATTGTATATATTTTCAAAGTCTCTTAAGAGGCTTTAAGTTATGTTCTCCCCCTAGACCACTGATGGCTTTTGTTAAAACTTTCTGTAGTGCTATGGGTACTTTGGGAGACTACCCTTCACACAAGCCTTGCCCTGCCTAGGTGTTGTTTGCAGGGTTTTATCAGCTACTTGTATAGTGTCTTGACACCTTCTGGTTTGTCTGTGACAGCCATGTCACTGCCAATTTATGGAATCCCTTGCTCAGCCCAGTTGTGTGTCTTTAGTGTCCAAGTAAGTAACACTTGCAGATATATAAAGAGTGGTCCCTTAAGTAACACTTGCAGATATAGAGTGGTTCCTTAAGCACAGTCTAAGTCCACAGTCTCTGTTTGGGAAGCTACCTTCATATGAATATCTCTTTAAATTGTTTATCGGTGCACATTTCAACTTAACAGTAACTTTGTATTTACATTCTTCACATAAACCATCTTATTTTTGCAAAACTGAATTCCTACAGACTTGAGTTGCCTACAGCTTTACCTTCACTAACAAAAAACTGCCACTCCTTTCACAGACTGACTCACCAGCCTCTGTGGGTCTCTCTTCCCACAAGTGACCCCTTTGAGGCTCTCATTTTCAGGACTCATGCCTCACACATTTAGCATGACTGTCTTCATATGGTACATTCACAGGTGGCCTATTCTGCCTTCGCATGCCCTGCCCAGATCTTCGTTCTTCCTCATAGCAAGTCTCAGGCTCTCTCGTGTGCTTACTGCATGCACACTGAATGTACAGGCTATCTACAGGAACTCCAGCATAATGCTTAAAGCCCTGCAATATAAACTTTCAAGGAAGACACAGGGCACTTAGTAGAGGTCCCATCTGACTCCGACTTCTATTTTCAGGATGGAATCCAGTGAATAGCAGCCATTTCTGGTGTCATAAACAAGCAGTAAATCCAATGATATGTAAAACTGTTAGTTCAACATAATGTAGATGAATTACCACAATTCTCAGAGCGCAAAGAAGCTCAACTTCTTGCAAACTTGTAAACTTCTTGTAAACTTGCAAAAAAATGGATCTAGTAGTTGTCTTCCTAAATTCCTTAAAAACACTGAAGTTTCTTTAATCTGTCTTTGACAAGGCAATAGGCATCCATTTTATCACAATATATAAATAAGCTATAGGGAAAAGATCAAGGACTCCAGTGACATCTGTTGGAAGAAGCATCCCTAAAAGTCACATCTGACCCATCTGTAACAATGCTGCATAACAGAGGTGTACACAAGCCAGTCACATGAAATAGCAATACAAAACATATCAATAAAAAAGACGCACCGCTAGACTTCATCCACAGAAAGCAGGTAAATGATGAGATGTGCACAGTTTGGTGGTGATTCAAATTAGGGTACATTCTAGGAAGGGAAATAACTAGTGATGGGCGAACCCAAAAAAGTTCGAGTTCGAGTTGAACCTCGAATTTTGAGTCGTTCAGGTCGAACTTCGAACTCGAACTTCGAAGCCCATTAAACTCAATGGGAGAAGATGTTCAGGTTAATTTTTATACCTATGCAGGTGAGGAGAAGCTGGAATTGCCATCCATAACAGTAAACTGGATACGTGGAACAACTTAGTGAAGAAAATTTGGCTCTAAGAGTGACAGGAAAAAATTCAGAGGGCAAAATACTTAATTTCTTTCAATGGCTAACTGAAAAGATGACTAGAACAGCTTGCAGGCAGGGGCCTAGCTATAGGATGTGCAGCAGACTACATTAGATGGCAGTACCATTGGTGGCAGCAAGAACATGGCAGTGGGGAACATGGAGGTTACGGTTCAACCACATTAAGGGGCAGTACCATTGCTGGCAGTGAGAACATGGCAGTGGGGAACATGGAGCTGACGGTTCAACCACATTAGGTGCCATTACCATTGCTGGTAGCGGGAACATGGCAGTGGGGAACATGGAGGTTCCGGTTCGACAACATTAGGCGGCATTACCATTGCTGACACTGGTTAGACCACACATGGAATATTGTGTACAGTTTTGGGCACCAGTGCACAGGAAAGACATTGTAGAGCTTGAACAGGTACAAAGACGGGCAACAAAAATAATAAAAGGACTGGGTGGACTACAATACCCAGAAAGATTAGCAAGATTAGGGTTATTTAGTTTAGAGAAAAGATGGCTTCAGGAGGGACATAATAAATATGTTTATATACATCAAAAGTCAATATAGAGATGTCTCCCAAGATTTATTTTTACCCAGGGCTGTATCTAGAACAAGGGGGCACCCTCTTATTCTTGAGGAACGAAAGTTTCTACATAAACATAAAAAGGGGATTCTTTAGTTAAGAGCAGTGATATGGAATTTTCTTGCCAGAGGAACTTGTCATGGTGAATTAAAATAACAAGTTTCAAAAAGGCTTTGGATGCATTTCTGGAGCGTAATAATATAAAAAGTTATAGTGTCTAGGATTCTGGGGAAGGGGTCAATTGATCCAGGGATTTTTCCGATTGACAGATTGGAGTCGGGAAGGAATTTTTCCCTAAAATGAGGACAATTGGCTTCTACCTCATTGGTCTTTTTTGCCTTCCTCTGGATTAACACCTGAGCACAACAGGTTGAACTGGATGGACGTCTTGTCTTTTTTTGGCCTTACAAACTATGAAACTATGAAAACATGGCAGTGGGGAACGTGGAGGTTCTGGTTCAACCACATTAGGTGGCGGTGCCATTGCTGGCAGCGAGAACATGGCAGTGGGGAACATGAAGGTTCTGGTTTGACAACATTAGGCGTCATTACCATTGCTGACAGTGAGAACATGGCATTGGGGAACATGGAGGTTCCGGTTTGACAAGATTAGGCGGCATTACCATTGTTGGCAGCGAGAACATGGCAGTGGGAAACATGGAGTTCCGATTCGACAAGATGAAGCAGCAGTACCCTTGGTGGCAGCAAGAACATGCTAATGGGACACAAGGAAGTTCAGGATAACAGAACTTAGTACATTTGGTGGTAGAACAGGTGGAGGCATTTAAAAAATAAAGATTTGAAGAACTACAAGGAGGAAGAGTAAGAGGTGTATGCAGTTCACATTAAGGTCATACAGGTGTATATTTCAAAATAAATTCAGCCGTAAGACTTGTAAATCTAGCTGTTGGCAGCAGTAGAATACATTTTGTAGAAGCAGCAGGCACAGGATCTACAGACATGAGATGTAGTGCAGTTTAAATGTGTATTTCACATTGTCCAGAAGACGTGCTAGTTTGCTAGTCGGTGACATTGGCAACCGGGGCAACAAAATTGTAAGAGATCCACGCTTGATTCATTTTGATAAATGTCAAACAATCCACATTGTCAGGGAAAAGACGGATACATTTGTCAGTTATCACCCCACCAGTAGTGTTGAGCGATTACGTTGGCTATCGACATCGGTCGATGGTCGATAGTCGGCCATCATCGACAAGATATTCGATGGTCGATGAAAGATGATCGCCGATGACCATTAAGTCTATGGAGAGCAACAAACCTTCATTATTAAACCCAAACAGGGTGGAGAAGCTGGAATTAAATCCCCCAACAGTCAAATGGATACGTGCTACATCTTAGGCAACACACTTAGGTAAAAAAAGCCACAGAAAAAAATCACAGACCATTCACTATCCCTGTCTTGTACCACAGCATGACCCTTAAACCTGCATCACCCACAAAAAAAAGTGCCAGAAGGCAGTATTATTTGAACCATCATTTTACTTGAACTGGATATTGATATCCCTGTCCTGGAACGCGCTGAGCCCCAAACCTGCATGACCCCCAATTTTAAAAAGTGCCCGGAAAAAAGAATCTTTCAACCACCATTTAAGTTTCACTGGGCATAGACAAACCCTGTCCTGAGCCACAGCATGAGCCCCAAACCTGCATGACCCCAATTAAGAAAGTGCCGGAAGAAGGAGTCTTTCAACCACCATTTTTTGTTTCACTGGACATTGACTATACCTGTCCTGGGCCACAGCATGAGCCCCAAACCTGCATGACCCCCATATTAAAATGTGCCGTAAAAATAAGTCTTTCAACCACCATTAAGTTTCACTGGACATAGACTATCCTGTCCTGAGCCCCAGCATGAGCCCCAAAACCCGCATGCCCCAGATTAAAAAGTCCCGGAAAAGGAGTCTTTCCCCCCTTTTAGTTTCAGGGACTATACGCCCTGCCCCCGGGTACGTTTCCCCCTTTGTATGAGTCGGAAAAAGGAGCTTCACTTGGAAAAAGGTGGTTAACGCTCCTTTTCCCCCCAGGTCCCTTTTTTTGGGCATTCTTTTTCTCATTTTTCAAGGGCTGGGGGAAATTGTCTCTGTACTTTGTTCTTGTGTGCTCCATACCCTGCCCCTCGAATAACCTAATCTGGTAAATTTTTTCCGTACCCCCTTTACAATTCAGGGGAATTTTTTTCCACCTATTTTTACATCAAGTTTTTTAGTATTTTTAATTCTAAAAAACACATTTTTAAAAATGGGAGGAATCCCACCATTTTTTTGTTTCTCTTTTTTAATTTTTTAAAGGGGTTGTCTAAAATACGGTTTGATAGCTATGTTAAAGATCTTGCAAAAAAATCTTTTTTGCAATATTTTCCCTTTAAACAGTGTCCTACCTTTTTCCTTTTTCGACAGCACATCACCCTTGCCCCATTTTGACTTGTGAAGAACAAATGCTTTTAGAAAAAACTTTTTACAATGGGACCGTAGTCAAGCGCATGTGACAGAAAAACCCCCCAAAAACAAACCTGCCCCTTAACCCCTTTGGGACAATTGTAAAAACAAAGTCTGTTAGAAACAATTTTTTTTATAATAGGCCGTAAATAGTGCTTCACAGCAAAATGCCCCCAAAAAATTCAAAAATACCCGTACCAAAATTGGACAATTGTAAGAACAAATTCTGTTAGAAACAACATTTTTTTTATAATGGACGTGTAATCATGTCACGGCAAAACCCCCCCAAAAATTAAAAGCATGACCTTGAGCCACTTTGACAATTGTGAAAAAACAAGTCTTTGAAAACCATTTTTTGAATGGGCTTTAAATATTGCGCTTTTCAAAGCAGCTGACCCAAAAAAAAAAAAAAAAGATTTTCAGCATTTTTAAAAATTTTTAGGGAGAAATGCCACTTAGAAGCCACATTTCTTTCCAAAGGGCCCTGATTTTAGCTTTTTTCACAGAACATGACCCAAAAAATTATAATATGATTCTCACCACTTTAAAAAATTTTGATGGGGGAAATGCCATTAAAACCCATTTCGGAATAAAAGGGTTTTTTTTGGGACCTTACATTCCCTTTTGACACCAAAAAAGGGTGTTTCACATTTAAGTGCAAGGGCCTCAAGAAAAAAGCGTATGCGCCAAATGAAAAACACGTTCGTAATGTATTCGGAAATAAAAAAGGGTTTTTTTTGGGACCTATCAATTTTACCCCTTTGGGACTACAAAATTCTGTATTCAATTTAAGTGCAAGGTGCTCAATGAACAAAGCTGTAGTGCGCAAAAGAAAAAACACGATCGTAATGTTTGGATAATAAAAGGTAATTTTTTGGCACCTATAAATTCACCTGGTGACTACAAAATTCTGATTCAAATTTAACTGCAAATAGATTAAACAAACTGGCCGCGCCCTAAAAAACACGTATCGAAAAGTATTCGGTAATAAAGGTATTTTTGGGACCTTCAATTTTTCCTGGTGACACAAAATTGCTGTATTCACATTTAAACAAATACCCCAAGAACAAGCGTAGTGGCCAAGTGAAAAAACCCCTATCTAATTATTCGATAAAAAAGGTTTTTTTGGCACCTTTCAATTACCTGTGGTGACACAAAAAAGCTGTATAAAATTAAGTGAAGGGGCCCAAAGAACAAAACTGTACTGCGCCAAAGTGAAAAAAACCCCATCTAAAAATTATTCGGGAAAACAAGGGATTTTTGGCACCACAACCTGTGCTATACAAATTGCGGATTCTAATTTTAAAGCAAGGTGGCTATATCAAAAAACTGGAAGGGGGAAAATTTTAAAAAAAAACATATCTAAATGATAGAAAAAAATGGAGTTTTGCACCTAAAAAGAACCTCATACTAGAAAATATTTATCCAAAAAGTTCAGGGTGCCCAATATCCGGGTTTCCCCTGCGTTTAAAAAAGCTATTGCAGGCAATGTTCACTAACCCTTTGGGGAACTATTCCCAACCCCCTTTTAAGCTTTTCTTGTTCCCCGCGGGGGCCCACCCCCCGCTACCCTCCGTGACTTTACAGCGGTAGATGCTCCTTTAAGATTCTCTACCTAACTACATAAAATCTTCCAATCTCTGATCTAACTACGTTGTAAGGATCACAGCTAACAGTAGAGCTTTCTCTGTGAAGAAATAGAATAATTTCGCTGAGCTGTTTGGACACAGGCAGAGCGCACTGTCCTACTGCTATGAGACGCTGAGAGACACTGATCATGAACAGGAAGGGCTGTTCTATGTAAAACGAGGTCATGTGATTTTTCCAGCCAATCGCAACCATACACATCCCAATCATGACGTCGCACACACATCTCACCCTGCTCTATTCTGTAAGCTGATTTGCTGGCCGCCAAAATGACAGGAAGCGCCGAAAATGGCGCGATATAATAGATGATGCACAGATTTTAACCTAAATTATCGCATGATCTAAAAAATTTCGATCAACATAAAAACTGTGCCAATTTCAACTTTGTCGATAATAATCGGTCAACACTACCCACCAGCTGTGCTGAATGCGCGTTCCAAGATAACGCTGGCTGCTGGGCAGGATAAAACTTCTATGGTATGTCGAGCAAGCTCAGACCTTTCATCCAGTTTGAACACCCAGAAGTTGAATGGGTCCAGACCAAGTCCAAAAACATCGGTATTGAGTCGTAGGTAGTCATGGACCATGGTCTTAAGGCAGTTTCTGTTTTCTAAATGCTGCCCTGCCTTGCAGGCGTTGGTGAGGTGGTAAGCATCTATTGCAAAATGTCACCCAGTAGGGTTCTGCCACACTGCCTGCTGCGGCTACTTGCCATTCTACTGCTGCCACGTTGCTGACGTTAGAATGTGAAGAAGACGCAAAAGATGTCTCAAGTTGGTCAATGTGCACTGTCTCAAAATCCTGCATTCTACTGTTAACTTCTGAGGGTGGTAGAAAATTGCCTACTTTTGTCTTTTAACGTGAATCAAGGAGAATGGCCAATCATTGTTCATTTTTATTGCCTTGATGCGTAGATCATGTTGCAAGTAATTTAGCATCCAAACACTCATGTGTGAGATGCGTCCAAGATCTCACAAGCCTCGGGGTCGAGGGGCACTAACTGGATCTTCCTCCTCCTCCTGTAATCTGTGCCAACCTCTTACCACTGAAGGATAATTGGTGCCCACCCCTGCCTCCTCATCCTCCTCCACTTCCTCACCCTGACAATCACCAGAGCCCTCGCTAGCCTCATGCGCTCTACACTGTGAGCTGATCTGCTCTCCTGCACCCGCCCTCGAACTACTGCCTAAAGGAGACCTATACAATTGTGAAACAGTCGGGCCTTCTACATCCTCCGGCGAGTAAGGCTCTGCTTCCCCCTCCTCCTCCTCCATCACTCCTGGGACCTGCTGCCACAGAGTGCCTAACGCTTACTCCAGTAAAAATATAATCACATTGGTTATGCTGACAATGCCATCGTCCTGACTGACCATTTCGGTGGCCTCTTCAAAACTGCCAGGATGGTGCAGAGATCCTTCATCAGGCTCCACTGTCTATGGGTCAACAACCCGAGGTCCGCAACACTGCTAGTTAGGCCATGCAACTTTTTATATTGCATAATGACATTGCGCTGCTGCCAGAATTGCTGGAGCATGTGGAGGGTGGAATTCCAGCATATTGCCACATTACATATCAGACGGTTGCCGGAAAGGCCCAGTTCACGCTGCAATGCTGCCACTCTTGCCGAAGCATTGTGCGAGTGCCGAAAGTGTGAGCTAAGACCTCAAGCCTTCCTTAGCAGACAGACAAGACCTGGGTAGCACTTGAGAAATTTCTTCACAACCAGGTTCATGACGTGTGCCAGGCAACGGATGTGCGTAAGTCTACCGATTCTAAGGGCAGCAAAGAGATTTCTCCCATTGTCGCACACCACCTTACCTGGCGCTAGGTCCTTAGCACACAGCCACTGGTCGTTCTGAGTATGCAGAGCCATCCACAGCTCTTGACCTGTGTTGACGGTCTCCAAGACAAATTAATTTGAGAACGGCCTGGTTTCTCTTGGCACGTGATACTACCCGTCAAGGTTGGAGATCTGGACTCTGCACCATCCCAGCAGTGTCGAAGAGTGTCAGCCGAGACCCATCACCAGAGGCACTGTCATCCACCAAACGCACCCAGTGAGCAGTCAGTGAGATGTAACACCCTTGACCGGGCTTACTAGTCCATTTGTCTCTAGTGAGATTGACAGCTGCAGCCAATGCGCTGGATATAATTTCTGCAACGTGGAGCGCCAGGGCAGGGACAGCTTTTCTGGTGAAGAAATGCCTGCTCAGTATTTGATATTGGGGGCATGACAGGGCCATGATGTGGCGGAGTCAATCTGTGTCCATCAGGCGGAAAGGCAACATTTCCAATGCCATCAGCCGACATTCAGGCTTTTGGCTTTGGGATGGTTGGGGTGTAAGCGTTTCTTATGCTCCTACACCTGGTACACAGAAGGCTGGCTATCGGACTGGCCGCTGTACGGCGTGCAGGCCACACTGGTGGAAGGGGAAGGTGTAGGCTGTGTTGCTGGTGGTGGGAATCAGCCGATAGTATCTGGGACTTGGGATGGTGCTTGCTCATGCTGCTCTGGCACATCAGCAGCAGAGGACCGCTTAGTTTTGGAAGTGGCCCAGGAGGTAGAAGATGTCATGGTGGTTGGAAGCCCAGGACCTGTGTGGCCTTTTTTCTCCAAGTGACTCTTCCACAGCAATTCATACTTTACATGCATGTGCCTGTTCATGTGGTGCTTAAACTCTTGAGATTCTTTCCTCTTCCGACACGTGGAAAGCAAACCCAGAATATGACATCACTCGGCGAATCTGAGCTTGATCGAAAAAGGCCCAGGCTTCACAGCTCCTGGACCTCTTCCACGGTGAAAACCTAGTACCAGTGTTCCCGCTGCCACCACTGACCACGGCTGGCAGAGTAATATCAGCGGACTTATGCGACCTCCCTCTCCCTTTCTGAGGCCGGACCCGCATTAACACTAACCCATCATCCTCCTCACCAGCTGCTGCTCAGAAGACCATGTTGAATCCGCAATGTCATCATCATCACAGGTGACTTCCTCTTGCTGACAGTCTACATCCTCAAGCTGCGGGCTAGAAGCCACAGGTACTGCGAGGCATTGATGACCGCTCGGTATTTCTGCTGATAGACCAGCTTCCTTCTCCTTCTCTGAGGGCATCAGTGATTGGGCGTCAGAGCAGACAAAATCATCCTCTTTGACCTCTTGATCTTTTGAAATGCCTTCTGACCCCAACTGCATCATGCCATCAAAGAGCTCTTCAGAATATGGATTATGTGGAGCGGTCTTTATATTGGGTGACATTTGGGCTGTGTTTGCTTCAGGTTGGACATGATAATGATAACATTTGTGCCTGTGACTGAGAGGAAGAGGAGGTAAAACCGCTGGATGCAGGGTGTGTTAACCACTGAAGAACAGATTGGCGACGCTCTTCATTATTGAGATTCACAGGGAACCAAGTAAGCAATGACAGGTCTGACGGTCCTGCAACTGACGATGTGCTCGCTTGTGTGTTGTCCAGAGTACTAGGAGGAGTGCCTTTTCTCGTACCTCTAGCTCCTACGCCCCTCCCTGCTTGCTTACCATCTCTAGTTCTCTCCATGTTCAAAAGCTAAATATTAAAAAGCTAAAGTTTTTCTAACGCTCTCTTATGCAAGAACTCTACCCCAAAAACTGGAAAAAAGGACTTTTCAACAATCATAATAATTTACAGCAGCAAGCAAACAGTATTTGAAATAGATTTTTTTTCTATGGGAGATTTGATAACGCTCTCTTATGCAAAACTGGAAAAAATTACTTTTCTTCAATCACAAGAATTTGCAGCAGCAAGCAAACAGTATTTGAAATAGTTTTTTTTCCTATGGGAGATTTGATAATTCTCTCTTATGCAAGAACGCTACACCCAAAACTGGAAAAAATGACTTTTCTTCAATCAAAATAATTAGCAGCTGCAAGTAAACAGTATTTGAAATAGATTTTTTTTCTATGGGAGATTTGATAACGCTCTCTTATGCAAGAACTCTACACCCAAAACTGGAAAAAAGGACTTTTCTTCAATCACAATAATTTGCAGCAGCAAGCAAATAGTATTTGAAATATATTTTTTCTTTGGGAGATTTGCTAACGGAGTCTTATGCAATAGCTGTACCCCCACAACTGCTAAAATTAACTTTTAGGCACTGATGGGAAAGATGCAGCCAGCAATAGAGAACTAACTATTACTGTCTATGATTCCCTAACCTTGCTGTACACCCCCCTAACTTATCTAAATAGCAGCTTTTCCTGTCTAAAATAGCTAACAATTGTGCGCCTGCATGAATGCAAGCAGCCAGATAGCAGTCCGTATAGAGAGTGAACTTGAAATGGCATTCACAAGGGAATACAGTGAAATACATATAACAGGGTCATATGATTTTAGCAGCCTATGAGATCCCTACACCCTCAGTGATGATGTTTTTGACACTCCTCTGTGCTTTGCACTGATTCGATGGCCACCAAAATTGCAGGAAGTAGCTAAAAAAAGCTAAAAATGAAACTAAATCCGGCATGTCAAATGTGCATGTCGAACAGGAATTTTACTCGAATGAACCGTAAAAAAAACTCAGTTCGGCTCGCCTTCTAAAAAAAGGAGAAATTCGACTCGAACTTAACTTTTCTCGAACTGTTCGATCAACACTAGAAATAACTGTCCCTTGCTAACTGTTCCTACTGCTATCCCTCAAAAGACTGGATTCTCAATGTCAGTTAATCCTAAAGCCCTTTCCTCAAATATGTCTCTAAGCTACAAATGACCCTTATATATGAAGCGGCTTTAGGACCCAGCAAGTCCTGGGCAGGTCTCAACAGAAACTATGCAAACTCCAAATCTATATTTCTCAAAAACTATTTAACTCCAGCACTTGGCCAAATGAAACTTAAAACAAGAAACACCATGATACTTCAGCCCGGACTCAACTGAACTATACAACAGACAACAAGAAAGAACAATCCAACACATTAGTGCCACGCCCAAGAGTGGATCCTTAACACAATTAAAGGGCCTTGAAACAAGACTAAGGATTACAAACTAAACCAGTAACTCCTTCATATGGTGAGAGACTCCAATCTGCAGACTGCTGTTATGAGGTGTTTGCCCCTTGTCAGTGCAGAACAGGGGTTTGGCTGGATGGATGAGTGGCCTTTAATGTAGCTCTAGTAGGGAGAGTTGAGTTTTTTCTTTAGGGAGAGCACCATAAAAATGTATGAAGATTTTTAAATGGGTTTAAAGCAATCCCCCCATGTGTAAATATTAAAATAAGCTCTATGAAGCCAAATTACATTAAGAGATTAAAGTTCCTTTGTGTTAAAAGGGCTTTTTTTTCCATTCACGTTTTAAGGGACCCAAAATTTGAGCTGATTTGCCCCCTTAACTTTGGACCTCATAAATTTTTTAAAGGGTTTTATTTTATGTAAGCCCCCTAAAGTTTTTAAAAAAATGTGCAGGGACCCATTTGGAAGAAGCCAATACGAGCCAGAGATAAAGAATTGCATATATAAAGCCGCTGTGGAAGACCTGTTTAATGTAGTTTGACTTAGTATTAGTATCATTTTTCTAGGATTTGGACAGAAAACCAAAAAGTTAAATTTTTTTTAATGTTTTTTAAAAATGGTTTTGGTTATGATATAAAAAAATAAAAACCTGCGGGCAGTAAGATATCACTATCAAGTTAAAATCTGCTATATCTGTAGTACCTGGAAGCAAGTAAAGAAGAGAGTCACAGGGCTTGTGGGGAAGTAAATTTTCCTCATTAAAAACATTACCCAACATAATCGGGTTATAGCTCGGGCCCAAAGGGTATTTAAATCTGAATCTACAGGCTTAGGTGGTGATAGCTGAATGAAAAGGAAAATTAAAAAATTTAAACCCCCAAAATTATCAGACACTTTCTGCCCCAAATTTGGCCTGCCCTCATAATCAAAATTGCACCCCAGTTGGACAGAGAAATTAGTCATCCACAGATGCTAGCAGATCACAGCCAGCTAATTCATCCCTAAATTGTCCTGCTAGTACCTCCTGGAGCAAAGCCACCAAGGCCTCATTATTCTGGGTGAGTTCAGACGCTTGTGTATAACATCAAAGGATAAACTTCACCCCCAAATGAAAGCTGGGCCCTGGGGCTCTTAAATTCCCCACATACGTTAAAAAAGGGCCCCTGAAAGGTTGGGGAGAGGTTTTCTCATTAAGCTAATGGTAAAACAGTGAACCCCGCTACTTTAAAAGTTCCGGGGCTTTTGGAAAAAAAAAAACCCCTTGCATGTAGAGAGGATGCAATGGATTGCTTAAGGTACATTTTTTAATGGTTTTTCCCTTTGAAGAACTGAAATCCCCATGCGGTCAAACAAAATTTGTTTTCCCTCAAAATTAAAGATGAGAATTTCTCCTCACAAGTTTTGGTTTGACAGAGAAAAAGCAGGACGTGAAAAAGAGAGGGGGAGGAAAGAGAGAACAATGTATCAGGGGAAAAATTTGGGTTTAAAGGAAAAGGAACATTGATGAAAAAAATGAAAATTTTAGCCAGAGGGGGCCCAAGAAATTACATAAAATAAGAAAACAAAACATTACAGTAAATATATTGAACCCCCTGTGACAGAAATACTCCCCGCCCTGAAACCCTTTGGGTTTTCACAGACATAAACCAAATAATGAAAAATTTCTTTTTCTTTTAAAATTTATGACCCTTTGGAACCTGAAAGACAAAAAAAATTTAAAACAGACAAAAAACAACTGTAAACAGATGATCGGGAAACCCGTTAAAATTTTTGAAAATTAATCCGTGGGCCGGGATGTTGGGAAAAGGAAAAAGGTACGGTGATGAGAAAATTAAAGCCCAATTTTTACTTGAAAATTTTCCTTGTGGGTAAACTCATTCCTCAATGGGTAACGGGAGGACAGCTCAGATACGGGGGCCTGTTTGAACGCCCTTAAAAAAAAAAATTTTTCCCTTGTCGGGGTAAAGGGCCCTCCCACCTTACGGACTCTACCATCGTCGCGGGGAAAAACCTTTGAAAGACCCCCAAAGGGGCCAAAAAATTTCTCTCTACTTTCGGGTCCTTCACCCAAACAAGATCTCCCCCCCCTTTTAAATTTGGGTTTAACCTGTTGCCATTTTCTTCTTCCTTGGAGAAGAGCGAGATACTCCCCTTTTCCATCTGCCCAGAAGAAATTTGGGGCGAATGTTTGAACATGGTTTTCCCCCGTTTCAGATAAAATTACCAGAGGAAACTCTTCAGGTGGACTGAGCACAGACCGATTTTCCTGATGAGGAATTTGGGCTGGAGTGAAAGAGCGGGGAAGACTCGGGGGGTCCGCAGAAAAAAGGAACAAGAGGTCTTGAGTTCACGATGGGCGGACACCTCAGCTGGGGAATGGGGTTAAAGGGGGGTCCGGGTGGCCTTGGATTTAGTCTCGACATCAGTCCAATATCTTACGGGTTATGCCACCTTTTTTTTCCCCTTTATCCACCCATATGAGAGGCATGAGGAGGGTTAAGACCCTGTAAAACCGTTGCCCGGCCCAAAGAAAGTTCTAACTGGCTTAGAGTCTATTTGTAGTTCCCCGGCGGGCCCCTTTGTGAAATTGGTTCCACAGCCCAAATTTTTAATTGCTTTACGGGCCTCTGATGGCGAGAAACACCCAAAAGGGCATTAAATAAAACTGGGAAGTGCCCCATGGTTTTCTTAACTTCAATTTTATGGGCACGAAACCACTCATGAAATGAAAACAAAAACCCGCCCATCTTTTGTTTCCCCAGCAGCCCACCTCTGATTCTGCTTGCAGAACTGCCCCATGGCCCAAAAAATGTCCGGCCAACATGGGTAAACGGTGGCCGGTGCTTGTCCTGTCAGCGGGCAAGCCCAGACTTTTTGCTGTTTCTGCAATTTCCCCTTTGACTTCCCCGACACGTAACACATTTTGTAAATTTTGGGTTTAAAGAAATTTCCTTTTTTTTTTGCCCCTACTACCAAGGCCTGCAGCTTTTAAAGGCACCCTGGGTAAAATTGCCCTGCCCTGGTGCTTGCCCCTTTTTAAATGAAAAACCCCGTAGGGAGCAAGGGGTAGCGATATGATGGGGCCAGGAAAATGAGAGGATTCTTTTCACCGTCTCAATTTTGGGCCCCTTTTTTCCGGGCGCCCCACCAATCCTAAAGCATCCCATGGTCGCGCCAACGGTTTTAAATTGACAACAGGGTTTGGTTTTTTTTTGGAATGTCCTGTTTTTTTAAATGAAGATTTTTTCATTCATATGAAAGGCACCCCTGCTGCACATTAGGGTATCCCCAACACTCACTTGGGTGAAATTTGCTTCTGCAAGAGGGGCTTGTGACACACGTCCCAAACCCCAACGACAATCAGTAATATCATTTTAGCGTGAAAGCACTGGCGCGATGGGGACTAACCTTGCGAGGGTGCTACGAGCTTTAGCCCCCCGGAAAAGCGTCAAAGCGGTGAAAATTTTCAACCCGGGCCCCTCCTTTCAATTTGGTGAGGGGGAACTCACTTCAGGACAATCCAGGTTTGGGTTGTCGGGGCCCTTGGGAAACCTGAAGTGGGCCCCCCTTAAATGATGTTTTTTTACTCTCGTTCAGAAAAGAACTCTGGACCCTGCCCAACCCAAGAGATTTTGGCAGGGCACTAACAACAGGGTTCGGTGGCACAGTTCCTGGGGGTTGAGGTAAATGGAACATAGTGCCACGCTTAGGGTTAAAAAGGAAAATTTTCCCTAACCCCTTTCGAATGGGGTTACTGACATAGACAAAGAAGCTTTAAAAATTTTGGGTTTTTGTTTTTTTGGGTTAAAACCCAGGAAAACCCCTTGCTGTCAGTGTAAAAACAAAAAATGTCCCCCACTAAATACCCAACTCACGCTGAATAAAGTCGCGATCTTCACAGAAAGTACGGGCCGCCAAAAATTTCAATTTTGGGGATGGCGTCCCCGGGTTTAGGAGCTAGTTTTAACCCTTTTCCCAAACAAACCCCCACATGAATTTTACTGCAATTTTTCAATTACCTTGAGGTAGGCAGAGGCAGCGATGGGCCTCAAGTTGATGCATCTGAAAATATTTTGGACTTCCCTTCTCGGGCCCTTGTTAAAAAGAGAGGGGGGGAATTTTGTAACAACAAAGGTATGGGAATCTTGCCCAAAAGGGTCGGGGTTTCCCTTTCCAGGACCTCCCACTTCTGCTGTTTTGTCAAGGGGGAGGGGAGCATCCCAGTTTTAAATATTTCGGGAGACCCGGGTCTTATTAGAAACTTGCCCTGAAACAGTCAAAGGCGCAAAAATCCCACTGGGACATATAGGCTTTTTCCCCACTGAGGGGACCCCCCACTTTAGTGAAGGGTTTTTGTATTAAAAATTAAACCTTGAACCCAAGAGAATCATTTAAAAACCCCAAACTAAAACCCCAGACTTTTTCTGCCCGGGAGGGTCTTATCCCAAGGTTCAAGTCTCTGAATTCTGCGGAAACAGTCGGGGGGCCCGAAAGGCTTTCATGACAGCAAAAAACTTTTGGGAAAGGAAATTTTTTGTTAATCGCAGAAAAGCTTTAACACCCCAAAAACCTTGTTTTCTTTTGACAGGTCAAAAAAAAAATTGCCCCCCTTTTTCCTGCTGTGGGCAAGGTTTTGAGTGCGTCGTCCACGTAAAGTCTCTTTCAACAAGGTGACGAGCACCTTCCCCAAAACTCTGACTCGCCATCACAGCAGTCCTTTGCGGGCCAAAAAAGTACGACAGCAGGTAAAGGACTTTTTAACCGAACAGGGTGCACCTTCATGGGTATTCAAATCTTTCCCTTTGTTAGTGCCCATTGCCCCCTGTGCCACAGAAACCTGAGGTAATTTGGGTGGTCTTCTCGTACATAAAAACAATGGAAACATTTGCTCAATGTCAGCGGTAATGGCGACTGCTCCTTTCGGGAATCCCATAAGCACTCCTACCAAGCTTTTTGGTCGGGTTTTCGGCCTGTGAGGAAACGTCGTTCAGGGAAAACGCCATGTTTCTTTGCACGGGGAAGGTCAAACACCACCCTGATCGGGTTTGGGTTTTTTTATGGGTGGGGTACCTCCAAAGGGAAAGGGAAAATACCCAGCTTCCTTTATGCTCTTGCAAAGAGGAGCTGGCTTTGCTGGTCTTTGAGAAATAAACTTTTTTCCCTGAAGGCCCCAAAGTGATCTTTCCCTCTCAGGGTTGTTTCTTAAATGTACGTTTCAAGGAGATGAAACTGGGTAATGCTTTTTCCCGGTTGTTAGGAAACCTGGGGTCTTCAGCCCGAAAGGAAGGGGGGCAACCCAATGGTTAGATTGATCCTTGAAAACATCTCTTTTCCATTAATTTTGATAAACTCTTTATCTTCTATGGACAAGGGGTTTCTCCTTTTTGTCTCTTGTTTTGTGAAACACCCATTTCCCCCTAAGTTATCGAAAGGGGTAAAGGGAAAGATGTCTGGTGCCTTACTGAAATTAGAAAAATGGGTCCTTTACCCGAATGTGAGGACATGGTTGAAGTGGGGTTTTGCGACCATTGTTGAGCACAAAAGGGGGGGTTTAAGGAAAAATTCAAATTAGATTTTAAGATTTCCCCTTCCCAAAAACACTTACCAAAGATTACCCAGCCCAGGGCAAGTCCCTTTTTTGCATATGGGGCACAAACTGGACCATTGCAAATTTTTTGACGTACCTTATGGACTCCCAGAATTTCCCCTTCCCAGCAAAGAAGGAAGTCCGTTCATGCCATGGGGGGAATCTCCTTTGCCAGGGGCTCAAGTTTGGGGGAAAGATATAAGCAGCTTCAGGAGTCGGAATTCTTCTTTTATCAACAGGTATCTGGGCACATTCAATTAACGTTGGTGTGATATTTGGATATTCCGTTAATTGGAGAAATTGGTATCCAGTGGCTCTTCTGCCGAGGGGCCCCCTATCGACCGGGGCAAGTGTTTTAAAAGTGTATGGAAATTTCTTTTCCCTTTATACCCAAGTCCAAAAACTTAGGCTTTGTAAGGGCCTGTTGCTTTGTTCGGGCTATTTTGGCAAAACATCCTGGTGGCCTTTTTTTGGGTTGCCCTTCCCGGTAGACACTCCCCCCTAGACACAAATTTGGGACAGCAAAAGGGGCCAAACCTCTTTTTGACAAAAAAATCCAGCAGGAGGGAGACAGTGGGGAGTAACAAAGGGTTGGGGCTGAAGGCCCCCCGCCATGGGTTTTGGGCGGCTTTAAAATTTGCTTTAAAATTTGGGTTGTCAGGAGAAAAGTTTGGATGCATGGCTGCAACGTGTTTGGCCCCCTACTGCATTTAATACACTTGGGACAGCCTTACAGTCTTTTTTCAAAAGGGTTTGGGAAAAGCACAACCCCCTTGTAACACACCCTAGTTCCCTTTTGCGTTCTCTGCGTTTTTGCAAAGTCTTTCCCTAAGGCCCCCGACATTCCTTCAGTGGATGAGGGCTTTTGTGGATAGGACACATAAAGATAAGGGGCTTTTTCTTTTTAGACAGGAGCGTCCTGGGCTAGTGGTGCAGGATCAGTGAAGGGACTCCCGTCTTTCCTTTAAAAGATACTGTTTTCCCCCCAAGTCTTAAAGTTTTTTGTTTGGTTTTTTATACCTTGACATGGGTAAAGAACTTGGGGAGAGCAGATTCTGTGAAGTCAAAACTGGGATCGGGTTTTTCCTTTCCCACTTTGGGCACTGATGAAACTGGGGAAAAATAGGAGAAAGGGGGAAAGGACAAAGGTTTTGTTCTCTTTTTATCTGGAGCCCTGCTGCCCCCTTTTTTCTTGCATGCCAAGGTAAAATTTTACCCCCTAACCCGGGGTTAACAACCGGGGAGCTGTATCAAAGGGAACTCATCCAGACAGACGTGGGTCCATTTTTGCCAGCTCTAGCTCCTTTAGTAGGTCCTGAGGTCTTGAAAGCTTTCGGTTGGGCCTTGTTGGTTTATCTTTTGGGGAAAGGGATGAAAATCCCCTTAAACAAGGCACTTTTTTTTAGCTTCTGAACTGCCGGAAGTTTTGGTTTTAATCTTTTCCCCTGCAGCAAACAAGACCTTCTTAGGTGACCCCCCATGAACTGGGTTCTCAAGGGCTTTACTCGTTCCTTTAGAAACAGGACCTAAACCAATTTTAAAGAGCAAGTCCCAAACTCTTTTCCCTTTGGGAGTGAGGTTAAGATTTAATTTATTACTGCTTCGAAGGTAATTTCCAGGCTCTAAAAATTTTCCCGGGATGGGGCACCCAACTTTGAGAGACTAATGTTTTCAGCTCCCTGCGTTTTCATATATCTAGCAAAGCCGACTGTCTGATTTTACCACCTCCCTGTCACCAATTTTCCTTTTGATACCCTGGGCGTGAAAAATTTTCTGGGGATATGGGGCTGAGATGAATCAGGAAAGAAATTTATGTACATAAGGGTTAAGCTGCCCGGGTTTTGCCTCTGGAGGGCGCTTGTGTGATGCTGGAAAAATTTCCTTGTTCTGGGTAGGTTGGGACCTCTGGGTGCTTCTCAGGAAAAGCAGTGGGTAGGTTTGGGAAATGGCCTTTTGGGGCATTGAAACCCCTAGGGGAGGTGGTGCAAAGGTGATTGGGTTTAGCACCTAGTTGGCGGGTTTCGGGGCCCGCTGGGTCTTCCACTTCTGCCCGGAAAGGAGCCCGTCCCCGGTTAGTGTCTTTTGGCCCAATGCCCTTTTTTCGAAAACCTTTTGCTTGGCTAAGAAAACCCCTGCCTTTTCCTCCTTTTCCCTTTGGGGGAACCTTTTTTTTGGGGGTGCTGGTCTGCTTGTCTTTGAGCCATTTTTGCCTCTGCCCTTTGCCTGTCTTTTTCACCCATTTCGCTTGTCTTTGCGCCATTTCCGCTTCCTTCTTGGGAAAGGAACTTCGGCCTACTTCTTTTGCCCTCAGCACGGGTTTCTACAGCTTGTTTATGCAAAATTGACCTTCTGAGCGGGGAAATTTTTGAAGATGAAAAGCGTACGTTTGGTTGAGGGAGACTGATGGAAACCCTTTCTTCTTCAGGTGTGCGATGGGGGATTTTTGCCTTCCCTTTTGGGGGCCTTTCACTACGGCGTCTTTTTTTTGGGGTAAAGTTTCTCTCTAACTATTTTTTCTGCGGCATATCAAAATCCCAAAGTTTTCTCGGAAATGTGATATACTTAAACAGACACCGCCCGGGAGCGTTCATAGGGGGCAGATAACCCATTCACTGTTTTGGGTTTAAAGTTGCCCCGCCCCTCCGTCATAGCAGAGATGGGTGCTATATGTGTTTTAAGGGGGTTTTTTTGCCCTAAATCATCAAGATTTTAAAGGAAAACCTTTTAAATTTTTATTTTAAAATTCTCTCTAAAAACTTTTGGGGGTGGGTTTGCGACACTTTTTGATCGTGCAATTTTTTCTTTCCCAAAAAATGGACTCTGTTTCCTGCATGTCTGAAATCCCCTTTGGGGGCCCAAAAGATGCATTCTGCAGATGGGAGCGACAGAGAGCTTTTCAGAGCCTTTTGTGGGCATTTAAACCCTTTTATGTGGTTTCTGACCCCTTGGGTGGGGCTGCAGCTTTGCACCTGGTTTGGAAACTGTGTGCTGCTAAGATGGAGGCAAAAAAACCTGGCTTGCTTGCAACCGTGTGGGTCTTTCAGGGAAATGCAGATTCCCGCCCGTGTTTTTTGGGCTATTCTGGGCCCCAAAAAACTTAGGAAATTTCCCCCGAGGTTGGAGAGGATTCTCAGTATAAGCAAATTTGGGAGACAAGAACTCGGTGGGCATTTAAATTTTTAAACGGTAGCCCGTTGCATGTAGAAGGATTGCAAAGTTGCTTTAAGGGGACATTTTAAAATTTGGGTTTAAACCTTTAAGAACGGGATGCCATGCGGTCAAAAAACCAAAGCTACATCACAGTGAAGAGAGAAAGTCTGCTCACAAGAAAGGGGACAGAAAGAAGCAGGACTTATGTAAAAGGAGGGAGGAGAAGAGAGAACAATGGGATCATGGGAAAAATTGGTTTTAAAGGAGAAGGAACATTGAGTAAAACAATGAAAACTTTAGCCCGAGGTTGGGAGCATTACAAAAGTATAAAAACATAACATTTTCAGTAAATATATTGAAGCGTTTTTACAACATACTCATGCTTCCCCAGACAGCAAAAACATGATAAACGCCACCTATATCCTGATGGAAACTGATATACCAAGACCTCAAAATGTTCAGTGTACTGGTAAAGACATTTTCTGCAGGACTTGGAGTTGCTATTGTAGTGAGGGCAGGCAAAAACAGGGGGCAGGCCTGGACAATAGGGCCCCAACTTTTCGTGACAGCAAGGTGGGTGGGCGGGAGGGGTTTTCAGTCACGGGTTCCAAAAGGCCAACAAGCCAAACATGAGGGCATTCAGGCAAGAGGACACATTAAGCATCCTAAACAATTTATCCCGGCAGGTCTGCTGTCAGGACAGTTCAGCTGTCATGTTGTAGGCTTCTCATATGGGAACATCAGGGAGATTCCCAAGTCTGGGTCAACTGATATGAGGTCCCGTTTTCCCGTTTTTTTGTAAATTTTTGGGGTTTATATAGATTTGGGCTTTGGACCAAAAATGAGAAAAATTTGGAAATTTTAAAAAGGTTTTTGTGACAAACAAAAAAAAAAAAGAACATCCATTATAGTGCAGTAAAACCCTTTAAAATAAAGCAGAACTATCTGTCACAATCCAGTGTGTGAACTACTTGCAGACTCTGTAATATCACCACGTTGGATCTTTCTCCTCACTGGGCTAGCTAGGCACACTGTTTGAAAACTACATTCCCCCCCAACAGCTGCTTCCCCTTTTTCCCCAAAGAGTTACATATTTTATTTCCCCACCAAATTTAAAATATATATATGGGGGTGGGGTACAGCCCCCAGTCCCCAAATTTTCTCTGCAGAAACCCCTCCCCAAACCCACAAGTCGTCAGACTAAATGACAGAGCACATTCCCATTGATGTCAGCAGCATAACCAGGAAGTAACTCACAAGGCTGCCCTACTTCCTGTTTTAAAAAGGTTTGCCTGCGGGAAAAAAACCCAGTGGCCATTTTTTTTTTTTCTAAATGATTATCTTTTAAACAAAATTAAGGGATTTTTCTAATTAAAGATTTAGGAATTTTTTCATTATGACATGTAGATTATCTATTTAGTTTTCTTCTTTTCCCGGAGAACCCCGTTAAGGGATTCCCTGGCTTTCATGCATTTCCAAGTATAAGGATTTAAAATTCACTACAGGGAACACCCAGGTGGCCACCCTTGGAGTAGCCTCTCTTCATAACAACTAACAAATTTCCAACATGTTCTGAAAAATTTTACCCCCTTTTAGTCAGACAGAGAACAGAAGAAATTTTGAAAGGGTGCAAGTTAGATTTTAGAATAAATAAATACAAAAACATAGCTTACCGCCACTCCAGTTGAAAATTAAACCCATGTGGCTGATGTATACACTGGTGCATCCAAAAATAAGAGGAAAAACCATAAAATCCAAATAAAAAAAAAATACCAGCATCCAAGGGAAAAAAATGGGAAATAAATACCCCCAAGCTTAAAACATGTCAAGGGGACAAAGCATACAAAATTTTTTCTATTTTAATTGATTTTATTTATTCCTTGGATGCTGGAAAAAGTTCCCTTTTTTTGGATAGATTTTAGAATAGCCTGAGGTGAAAGGATTTGAATCTGGACTTTAGTGCTCAACAGCTCATTAAGAGGCTGAGAGCAAGCGCATCCTCTATAGCGCAAAAAAGATTTCAGCAGGAGTAAGATGCAGACCATCAGAATAAGGTGAAGAGACGGGGGGAAAACGGGGAACCTCAGAATAGGATTGGCAGGGAGAAAAAGCCTGGCGAAGGATGGAGTGAGATTTGGGAGAAAATAGCCATGGCAAAGAGTCCAGCAGTGGTGAGTGTGACAACCTAATTGAAGGTTATCCATCTGAAAACGTATTCAACATAGCTTTCAAGACTATTTTATATACAATTTTTTCTAAACCCACCTGGGGTAAAAGTAAGACAAAAATTACTGATGCCCTTTTTACTTTACACTACATTATTAAAGTTTCTATGGGAAATTTTTTTAGGGTAAATTAGCTTCAAATTAGATGGACTCCGGATCATCAAAAGCAACGCAGTTTAGTAGCTAAGGTTTGAAACTGTCCTCAGCCAGCTTTATTTTTCTTCGAATGTTGTAAACATTCCAAAACACAAACTCTAGGCCGTCTAGCCTCTAACTAAACAAAATTGCCCCATGTCACTGTCTGAGCCTACCCCCAGCACCACAATCACATTCCAGCAGCACCTGTACCCGTGTACCTCTTACTGGAAGATCTATCTTTAGTGCACACACTAATGTTAAAGAGCTTTCCCTGAAAATACACTAATAACTCAAGTAGCTCAAGATAAGGACTGTAGTTGGATCTCTTCCCGTTCCCAACTATGTTTTTCTCAAGGTCTGCTACCCAATGCACAGCAGACAAGGATGTTTTCCCTGCTGCACATATTTTAGTGGCACAAATATGCAACTTCTTGAAACCACACTATTATCATAGTTATCAAATTAGGTAAACTACATTTTTTAAAACGGGTTAATCTTGCATTTTAACTAAGACACACCTAGTAACTACTATGATGGGGTAAAGCCGCAGATATTTGAGTAAGCCTGATTTACACAAAAATGTTTGACTTTGCCAGTTCTGCCCGACTCGGCGCACTGTGCTAAAGGGTAAATGGCAGAGATTAGTGGTGGAAGATGATTCCTCACACTGGTCAACATACATTATCTATATAATTTATATCAGAAAACGTTATAAATTAAAGCGGAAATCTACATTACAGGTGGTGTACATTTCTGCTTTAGTTTATGCCAGTTTTGCTTGTAAATTATAGTTAATCTGTAAAGCAGTGGCACGGGCAGTTAAAGATGCACCAAAATTAATAAAGAGGCTTGCACCTCTGAATACTTTCATCCAAAACTGCAGCACACCTTGCAATAAGACCAGTGTATGAAACACTGATTTTAAAGAGGACCTGTGACATTTGTAGGCACTGGTTGGACAAAGTCAGAAGTGCGGGAAACCACCCCCCAAATTGGAAACCCTTTTTGGGACGATTCTAATTTCAGGGGAATACCCAAAAGGGAAATACGGAGCTCCAGGTAATACAAATATATACTAAACCAGATATATCAGGCCACAGTTCCTCTTTTATGAATTTATGAAAAAGTATTTAGTCAGCCACCAATTGTGCAGTTCTCCCACTTAAAAAGATGAGAGAGGCCTGTAATTGACATCATAGGAAACCCTCAAATGACAGACAAAATGAAAAAAAAAACCCGAAAATCACATTGCTGTTTGGAAAAATTTATTTGAAAAAAAGGTGGAAAATAAGTTTTGGTCACCTAAAACAACAAAATTTCTGGCCTTACAGACCTTTAACTTCTCTTTTAAAAGGGGCTCCCTGTCCCCACTCATTACCTTAGTAATGGCACCTGTTTGAACTTTTTATATTAAAAAAACACTGTCAAAAACCTCAAAAAATCACCCCAAACCCACTAGGTGAAGATCAAAAGGGTGTGGAAGGACCCAAAACAAAAATTTTAGCCCTGCATCGGCTGGGGAAGACGAACTGCATAGAAAACAGCTTGGTGTGAAGAAATCAACGTGGGAGCATAAATTAGAAAATGGGAAGACAAACAAGACTCAAATCTCCTTTGACTGGGGTCCAGTAAGATCCACCCCATGGGGTCAAAGAACGGTGAAAAAAAAAATCCCAGCACCCATGGTGGGAATAATGAATGACCTGCAAAAACGGGACCAAAAGTGACAAAACTACCCCCAGTAACACATTACGCCCCCCAGGGACTTAGATCCTGCATTTGCCATAAGGGGGCCCCCTGCTTTGCCTACATGTCCGGGCCCCTGAAGTTCACTAACAGCATCTGAATGATCCAGAAGAGTAATGGGAGAATGTCCAATGGTCAGATGAAACCAAGGTAGAACTTTTGGTAGAAACACAACTCGTTGCATTTTGGAGGAGAGAGAAAGCTGATTGCATCCAAAGAACACCATACCTACTGTAAGCATGGGGTGGCAACATTATGCTTTGGGGCTGTTTCTCTGCAAAGGGATCAGGACGACTGATCCGTGTACATGAAAGAATGAATGGGGCCATGTATCATGAGATTTTGAGTGCAAACCTCCTTCCATCAGCAAGGGCACTGAAGATGAAATGTGGCTGGGTCTTTAAGCATTACAATGATCCCAAACACACCGCCAGGGCAACGGAGTGGCTTTGTAAGAAGCATTTCAAGGTTCTGGAGTGGCCTAGCCAGTCTCCAGATCTCAACCACATAGAAAACCTTTGGAGGGAGTTGAAAGTCCGTGTTGCCCAATGACAGCCCCAAAACATCACTGCTTTAGAGGAGATCTGCCTGGCCAACATACCAGGAACAGTATGTGCCAACCTTGTGAAGACTTACAGAAAACGTTTGACCTCTGTCATTGCCAACAAAGATATATAACAAAGTATTGAAATTAACTTTTATTATTGACCAAATACTTATTTCACACCATCATTTGCTAATAAATCCTTTCCAAATCAGACAATGTGATTATCTGGATTTGTTTTCTCATTTTGTCTCTCATAGTTGAGGTCCACCTATGACGTCTCTCTCATCTTTTTAAGTGGGAGAACTTGAGAATTGGTGGCTGACTAAATACTTTTTTCCCCACTGTATAAGGCCAGTTTCTGGCTTTTTTTTCTGGGAGTAAATATGTTGGACCCAGAAAAGCTATGAATTCTTCGCTAAAACCACCCGCATTCACAAAAAGTGCCAAGAGCACTAAAAAAGCAGCAAAAAGTAGCACATGTTTTTGTAAACCGAGCAAACAGGGGTAGAAAACTATTACGTTTCCCTCAAAGTGTTTTTCCTGAAAAAACAATGCATGAAATCACTCTGGTGCTTTTTCCATTGATACAGCCAAAAGTTTGCTGAAATCATTATAAGGAGGATTTTGACACGAAGCGTTTTATTTAAAGCCACTGTAATTTTTGTTGCTATTGTTTTCAACCAAAGCCAGAGGTGGATCCAGTAGAAAGGTCCAACCTTTATATGTGCTATTTGATTTGAACCTCCTCCTGGCTTTGGATCAAAAAGTGAATAAAAAACTGCCACAGAAACATTAATGTGTTTCCAAAAACAGTTGTGAATGAAACTAACCTTTAAGTTGTTTCCCTAATTGTGGTTTTGCGAAGAAACACAAGATTTTTAGCTTTGTTTTGAACTTCATTTTTTGGCCCAAAACGGTTGCAGCCAGATGTTGGCTTTAAGTTAAATAGTAAATGTACAACATACTTCTTATGTTGCTTTTTCTTTTCTGTTTTTAAATTATTTTTGTCCAATTTTTAGTCATTGGTAGTCCTCCTCTAAATACAGCATGCTGTATGTATGTCATTCTTTTCAGGCAGTTTGTTTTATACTGTATTACCCCACATAGACATTCATTAATTTTTTTCTACTGAAAAAAATGCATTTGTTAAGGTGTGATTTTTAATGCATTTTTGTGTTGGTTTTCCACATTACAAATCATGTGACTCAAGAATAATAATTTACCGTATTCTCGAAAAATAAACAGACCAAGTATAACCATGCCCAAATTTTTGCCACAAAAACCGGAAAGCTTATTGACTCGAGTATAACCTAGAGTAAAAAAGCAGCGGCTCTGGTTTCATAGTTTTTATGTTTAAGGCCGAAAAAAGACGAGACGTCCTCCCGTTCAGCCTTTGTGAAGGGGGTTTTATCCCAAAAAAGGCAAAAAAAAAAAAAAATGAGGTAGAAGCCCCTTGCCTCATTTTAGGGAAAATTCCTTCCCCACTACCTTTTGGGAAATCGGGAAAAACCCGGTTTCAATGACCCCCCCCCAGAATCCAACACATAACCTGTTATATTTTTTACCTCCAGAAAATGCATCCAAACCCTTTTTGAACTCTTCAGTGAAATCACCATGACAAGTTCCTCTGCAGAGAATTCCATAGTCTCACTCTCTTACAGTACAGAATCCCTTTCCTATGTTTATGTAGAAACTTTCGTTCCTCAAGACATAGAGATGCCCCCTTGTTCTAGATACAGCCCCTGGGTAAAAAAAAAAAAAAAAAAAAATAAATCTTGGGAGAGATCTCTAATAGACCTTTGATGTATTTAAAACATAATTTTATTATTTCCCCCCCTAAGCCGACATTGTCTCTAAACTAAAAAACCCCAATCTTGATAATCTTTCTGGTATTGTAGTCCAACCAGTCCTTTTATTATATTTGTTGCCGCGCCTTTTGTACAGTCAAGCTCTACAATGACTTTCCTGAGCACTGGAGCCCAAGAGACTGATTACACAATATTCCATGTGTGGTCTATCCAGTGACTGTTGAAAATGGAGAATGAATGTTCTCATCATGTCCTCTAGTGCCCCTATTAATGCACCCTATGATCCTATTGTCCTTGGAGCTGCTGTCTGACACTGGCTGCTACAATAAATTTACTGTCCCACTCATTATTCCCAAGTCCTTTTCCATGTCCACTTTTACCCAGCCTTTTTTCCATTTAACATGTATGTCATGTAATGGATTTTCCCTCCCCGATGGCATCACTTTGCATTTACTGTGTTAAAACACATCACCAATTCCCTGCCCAGGCCTCCAACTTAACCAGATCCCTTTGTAAAACACATTATCCTCTATAGTGTTGATTACTTTACAGAGCTAGTATCGTCTGCAAAGATCTATATTCTACTGTGTAATCCCTTGTAAGATATATAATGAAAATGTTGAAGAGGAATTATGGCCCCAAAACTGACCCTTGTATACTCTACTAGTAACAGCAATCCAGTCAGAGTATTACCGTTAATTACTAACCCTTAGTTTTCTATCAGTGACCCAGATTGCTTACCCACATGCACACATTTTCCCCAGTCCAACATTCTCATTTTATTTACCAACCTTTTATGTGGCACCGTATCAATGCTTTAGAAAAATCGTAGATATATGACATCTAGTGCCTCACCCCGTTCCCAGTCTAGCGCTGACATCCTCATAAGAAGCTGATGAATAGTCTGACCAGACCGTTCCTACATAAACCCCCAAGATGGAACGGCGTTATACATTTATTTATCAGGGAGATACTCCAGGATACAATCTCTGAGAAGCATTCAAACATTTTACCTACAACAGAGGTCAACTTACCGGCCTAAGTTTCCTGAACACATTATGACCCCTTTTGAATATTGGACCCCATTTGCTATGCACCAATCCTTTGGGACATACCCCTTTTTAGACAGTCCATAAAATTAAAAAAAGGGGGGCCTATCTAGACATTACTTAACTCCCTTTGGGACACGGGGGTGTATCCCATCTGGCCCTGGGGATTTGTCTTTTTTAAAATCTTCTTAAAGGGACTGCACTTTTTCTGGGTTAGACAAGAAATTTTTAAATTGGAGTTTACCCATCCCTCTGTTCAACAGGAACCATACCCTCGTAAATACAGGGGAAAAAAAGTGTTTAATGGGTTTGCTTTTTCTAAACCCCTCTACCCCTTCCCTTCATAATTTTTCAAAGGGCCAAAATTTTCTGTTTTAATCTTTTTTCAATTTATATATTTAAAAAAAAAAATTTTTGGGGGTTTGTTTTTTCTTTTTATGCGTTTCCTTTTCCCTCTCCCGCTTTGCTTCCTTTACTTTACTTTTTCAACTTTATTTTTTTTTCCCTTTTAAACTTCTTATGCCTCTTCACACCCTCCTGTTTTTGACGAAACGCTTTTTTTTTTTTTTATTTCCTCTTTTTTATCCCTGTTGACCCCATTGGGGTTTTTTCCCGTTTCAATTGTTTATTCCATAAGGATGTAACCTCCACAATGTAGCCAGATGTTTTTTTTAAAAAACCCATTTATTATTTGTTCTGCTATATTTAAACACATTGTCCCAGTCAATATGGTTTAGGGCCTCCCTAAGCAGAATAAAATTAGCCTTCCTAAAATTCTGTGTTTTTGTGGCTCCTTGACAAAAAAACTCTATTTTGGTGAATTTTAAAAATAAAAATAGATACCAATAAAATTACATAGGCAGATATAGGCAGTTTTAAGGGTCCCCCATGGGCAGGTATAGGCAGTTTAATGTCCCCCAAGGCAGGTATAGGCTGGAATAGGCAGTTTAATATCACCCATAGGCAGATATAGGCTGGTATAGGAAATTTTAAAATGTCCCCCATAGGAAAGGTTATAGGCATGTTTTAGGCAGTTTAATGTCCCCCATAAGGCAGTTATAGGCAGGTATCGGTCGTTATAGGCAGGTATGGGCAGATATATGTCCCCATAGGCAGGCTATAGGCAGGTAATTGCCCAGATAGGCAGGTATAGGTCCCCCTAGGCAGGTTATGCAGTTATAGGTCCCCCTAGGTAGGTTATAGGCAGGGATAGGTCATTACACGCATGTATAGGTCTATATAGGCAGGTATAGGTCGTTTTTAGGCAGGGATAGGTCGTTATAGGCAGGTAAAAGGTCCCCCTAGGTAGGTTAAGGCAGATATAGGTCGTTATAGGCAGGTATAGGTCGGTATAGGCAGGTATAGGTCGTTATAGGCAGGTATAGGTCGTTATAGGCACGAAAAGGTTTCCCCCCCCGCAGGCCCATACGCAGGTATAAGTCCCCCTACGCAGGCTATAGGCAGGTATAGGTCCCCTAGGCAGGCTATAGGCAGGTATATGCAGGGTTTTAAAACAAAAAAAAATACTTACCTCGCTCTCCGCCTCCCACGCGCTCTCCTCCGTCTTCTCGGCACAGGCAGGTGATGTCATCAGGCCGCGCACGCAGCGTGATGACACACGCTGCCTGTGCCGGAAACTCCGGACAGCCGCGAGTCTGCGGCCACTCTGAGTCCACTGTGGAGCACGGAGCGCTCGCTCTCTGCTCCGCAGTGGTATCTCTTCTCCTGTATGCGCTCCAGAGAAGTCGCATACAAGTGAAGAGATAGCCGACAGCGCCCGGGCCACCGCAGTGCCTGGACACTGTCGGCTGTACTCGGCGTTCAGTTATATGCGCTCCCTGAGGAGCCGCATATAGCTAAGCGTCCCTGTCGGGACTCGACAATCGCAGCGCCCGGGGTGCCGACAGGGACTCGAGTATAAGCCGAGGGGGGATTTTTCAGCACATTTTTTTGTGCTGAAAAACTCGGCTTATAATCGCGTATATATAATCGACAATTCTGGCACAATTTGTGCCAAAAATAATGTCTTACATGTTTCACACCACATTTACTATGTATTTTAGACAGTTTCAGACGCTTCTGTGCCGCGCCCAACAGAGGGGGCGTGGCTTGGGAAAGGGTGTGGTTTGCAAAAGAGCATGGGTTAAATGCAACAAAAAAAGGGGGCCAGAATTTTGTCGCAGTTAGTGGCAAAAATAAGCCAATTTAAATAGGGTAAAAGTGAGACAGCAGTTCTAAACGCACCAGTTTATCAAAATGATAAAGGGGTACATTGTAGGGCATGCCCCCCAGGCACAGAAGGGTTATACAACTGGTATTGCCTGTTTGGAGCCGTGTACACGACAGCAGGGGGGCGGCTTTTCCCCGTTTTGGAGAAAACCCTCCCCTTTACTTTGACTGTTCAGTTCCCCCCCGGGAAAAGGGGGGGGGAAAATGACTTTTCAATGTTTTTTGGACCGCTGGCGGTCTAAAAAAAGTCAGACAGAAAATCCTGCGGGGGACTCTGCAGGTTTTTTCCTTAAATCTTAAAAAGTTTGCAGCCGGTTTACAGGGAGTTTTTTAAAACCGAAAACCGTCTGTAAAACCGGCTGAAAAATCTGCCGTGGGGACATGCCCTAATATTGTCTGGTCTAACTTAAAACTGTCTAAAAGTTAGACACTATTGATAAATGTGCCCCACTGTGTGTAAAATGATGCTATGGCTGGAATCAAACATTTAGTTTTTGTGGCAGTTTTTAGAGCTAAAAATAGGAGTGGTTGCTAAAAATTAAAAACATGTTAAAAACATAGAAAAGAAAGTCTAAGGCTAGGTCTACACAGCACAGAAATACCGTCGGTTTTTCGGTCAGATTCAAAATACTGTACGGTATGCTGTGCTGCATAGACAGCAATAAGAATGTGTGCTGTAGTCTTCACAGCACAGTTTTTTTTTCATCGCTTTTAAAATCCGGCAGAATATGCAACATGTTGTATATTCCGCAGGATTCTGCCGGATTGCTGTTGGATTCCTGTACAATTAATTGTATGGAGCTGATGGCAAATCTGAAAACCAACTGTGGCTTCCAAGTCAAAGTTTTCTATTTTAGCACATACGTCCAAGTTTTCTATTTTAGCACATACGTTGTAGGGAGGTTTTTGAAAGTCTTGGAAAACCCCTTTAAGGCTGAGATGTACACTACAGCAGCTGTATGTGGTTAAAACTACACCAACTTGCAGTGATCAAAGGGCACACAAATTTGCCAGCAATATTTTAGTTTTACATGTAGGGACTTCATATGCATGGGGTTTAAGACACACTGCTGCACTGTGTGAGCTTGGACTAAAAAGTGAAATTTCAGAAGTAACTAATCTAGCTTTCTACCTGATTTTTCTGTAGTGAATTGTGGAGGAATCCTGACAAATTCATGGGGAACACTGGAGAGTCCATTCTACCCGAATTCCCATAGACCTGCTGAGTGTGTTTGGCATATACAAGCTCCAAGTAATCAAAGAGTACAGCTGTATTTTTCTGATTTTGCGTAACTAGAGTTTGGTGCATACTACTGCTTATGAATATGCAATGAACTGTACATTCAGGATTAAAAATTAGATGTATGAGTAATATGGAACTAAATGCTTTGTTGTACTGTGCAGTCAACAAGCTTTCCATAGAGATGGTGTACATAATGTAAAAAACTTACATATACAAAAAACATTATAAAAAACATTATAAATCCCCCTAGAGATCGTGTATCAAACACAAGACCCGCGGGCCGTATCTGGCCCTTTGCCTTGTGCTATCCGACCCGGCACTTGTTGCTGAGCTGTGCTCAGGCCCGGGCGGATGTGACTCCTGGGCCACCAGCATTTACATCCAATCAGCTGACACTGCTCCTACCGTCTTTAATACGGGAGCAGTGCCACTGTTAAGGAGATTAGGTGTAGCTGCAGACAGTGCGGAGGGCCACGGCTGCTGCTATGGGCCGCTCCATGCCCCAGTGTCCGTACTGGCAGCATCAGGTGTCAAGACTGTCATGATTCCTGATGCTGGCAGCACAGACATCAAAGAGAAAGACCTATTGCCACGGTCGCACAGCTCCGCAGCGGCTGCTTTACTAGCTGAGACAGGTGGAGGCAGCGGCCGCACAGCTCACACAGTGAGCTCTGTGCACTGGAGAAGAGCACTGACTGTCTGGCTCCGCCTGCTCAGTACCCCAGCCCCACCCCCTGCAGGCCTGGCAGGACCCTGAGCAGATGAGCTTCCTGCCTGGCAAAAAGATACCTGCTCCTGCGGAAGACTATTCAATTAGGCTGGTAAGTGGCATGTACTTTACTACTGGGGCCTTACCAGCTAGTCCTCTACCTCCCCACCACGTCCGGTCAGATAACCCCTTAGCCCCAACTCCAGGTCTTACCAGTTAGCCTGTCCCCCCCCTCACTGGGCCTTACCATCTAGCCCCCTATATCCCCTCTGGGCCTTACCAGCTAAATCCCTATCTCCCTTCTGGGCCTCACTGTCTAGCATGCCTCCCCCTCCCTGTGCCTTACTATCTAGCCTGCCTCCCCCCTGGGCCTCATCATCTAGTCTGCCTCCCCCTGGGCCTCACCATCTAGCCTGCCTCCCCCCTGGGCCTTACCATCTAGCCTGCTTTCCCTTTTGGCCTCACCATCTAGCCTGCCTTCCCCCGGGCCTCACCATCTAGTCTGCCTCCCCCCATGTGCCTCACCATCTAGTCTGCCTCCCCCTCCCTGGACCTCACCATCTAGCATGCCGCCCCCTCTTTGTGCCTCACATCTAGTCTGCCTCACCCTCCCTGTGCCTCACCATCTAGCCTGCCTCCCCCTGAACCTCACCATCTAGTCTGTATCCCCTCTGTGCCTCTCCATCTAGCCTGCCTCCCCCTGAGCCTCACCATCTAGCCTGCCTCCCCCTGAGCCTCACCATCTAGCCTGCCTCCCCCCTGAGCCTCACCATCTAGCCTACCTCCCCTGGGCCTTACCATCTTCTTGATTACCATCAAAGGGCTGATTGTAACGTAAGGGGCCCCTTCACACGGCTTTTTTTGCCGACGGATTGGCGCCGTATTCCGCGCCGGATTTGCGCTTCAATACAGCGCCAAATCCGTCGGAGTCATTACGGTAATCCAATGCTCTCATAGAGAAAGTGGATTCCGTCGCTCCTCCCCGCTCGGCAAATCGCGCGGGGGGAGAAGTGACATGCACATTATTACGGCGCGGACGCGCCGTAAACAATGCATTGTCTATGGGGCCGGAGCGGCGCCCCGCTGCGCTCGGCCCCGCCCCGTCCCGCCCGTATCACGGCGGATTTTGTGCGCTCAATACGACGCACAAATCCGCCGTGAATAAGCCGTGTGAACACGGCCTTAACTGTACAAATGAGACTACTCCTTAATAGCTCTCACCCAACCTTGTAATGATGGCATTTTAGCAGCAAGCCAATATTTACCAACAGTTTTGTGTGCCTGAAATTCCTATTACTCATTTGTCAGTTCATCCACACAACCCTCCTAGTCTTAAACACCTCTCTGACTTTGAACCCTCTTAGCGACATTTGACGAACAGGTAAGTCAAAATGCCGGTAGGAGAGTATGGGCAAACTCTAGATTCAGCAGGTGCCGGCTAATTATTACAGCTGACACGCACCATTTACAGCAGGGATTGGAGTAGGCGCCGATCTCTGCTGTTCAACCATTTCAACGCAGTGCCAATCGCAGCTGTGGCATCTAAATAAATGGAGTGCTGATCGGTTACCATGGCAGCTAGTATCCTAAAGAAGGCTTCCATAGCTGCTATGTATGCGCTTCTATTACTTTCTGCCTTAGGCAGGCAGTAATAGCACCAAAGTATAAAAAAATTTTAAAACATTTAAAAGTTCAAAACACCCCCTTTTGCCATTTTACAAATAAAAGAATAATAATAATAATAATAATAATAATAATAATAATAATAAAACCACATAATTGGTATTGTTGCATCCACAGAAGTCCAATCTATTAAAATATAACATTATATATCTCATACGCTGAATAGTGTAGAGGAAAAAAAATGCCAAACTGCGTGTTTTTTTTGGTTATTTCACGACCCCTAAA
Organism: Phyllomedusa bahiana; assembly: GCA_025379985.1. Lineage (NCBI taxonomy): Eukaryota > Metazoa > Chordata > Amphibia > Anura > Hylidae > Phyllomedusa > Phyllomedusa bahiana. Next base: position 5,728 of record JAODAL010025833.1, on the reverse strand, counting down.
AATTGGAATACAAAGTGATTAAAAAAAACCTACAGTTAAGCCTGCAAAAAACTGATCCCTTACTCAGGTCCAAAGGTGTAATAACAAAAAAGTTTTTGGTTGCAGAAAATGGTGCTGCAGCACAAAGTTAAGAAATAAAGAAAGTTTTTATTTTACTAAAACATTAGAAAAACATGCAAACATATTTGGTATCACTGAACTGAATCGGCTTGCAGCATACAGATAACACAACACTTATACTGAAGAGTGAACACAATAAAAACAAACTCCCCACAAATATGGTGCAAGTACGTTTTCAACATTTGTTTTCAGTTTCCCAGCACATTATATGGTGTGGTCAATGGAACCATTACAAAGTACATCTTGTCCCACAAAACAACAAGTCCTCATATGTCTATGTAGATGAAAAAATAAAAAAAGTTATAGTTTTTGGAAGGCAGGAAGGAACAAAATGAAAAGACATAATACTATGACTTTGGAGTGGGAAGAAGTTACAGGATAGGAGCACCATGTAAATAGTAGATAGAAGTTTTCTATGAGGAAGTCTAAATGGATTTAAAGTCCTTTCTAATAATTAGTCATCCTGGACTTTCTGTGATACAACAAGTCTCCATAATTTAGGCCTGTTGTGCTTATTGTAAAATACTCATTACTGATATATCATTGTATCCAGTTCTTAAGCAGCAATTGATTACAAAGAATGATCAACCAAATAGTGACGGCAATCTGATATCAACTTACATAGTTAAACCCTTCTTTTTACATGCATCACAGACTTGCTCTGCCTACCCCTCTATTAACTGTATACACAATATTGTATTTGAGGCTATGAGCCCATACTTCACTTCATAGTCACACATGTCTTCTTTCAACTGTACTAGCGATGTAACTAAGGGTTTGTTCTACTGATTCACATAGTATCTATGATAAAAATTAAAATTGTGCCATGTCCCATTGCATGCCATATCAACGGCAGAATATGGGTATACCCAGGGTGTCTACAGCTTATTATATGCTATATATCTATGAACAAGACTTTGCTCTGAAAAGTGTTAAAACCTTGTGTAATTAGTGTCTAAAGATTAACCAGTTTGTTCTACTGATTCATATAGTATCTATGATAAAAATTAGGATTGTGCCACGTCCCATTGCATGCCATATCATGGAGGTATTCTTTGTACAACTGCAGAATATGGGTATATCCAGGGTGTCTACAGCTTATTATATGCTATATATCTACGAACAAGACTTTGCTCTGAAAATTGTTAAAACCTTGTGTAAATACTGTCTAAAGCTTAACACCTTGACCTCTTTGCTGTTATTACACCATTGTATTCTACTTGATCATTAATGCTTTTTCATTGTCACTTCAGACTTGAAAGCTCCCAGTTATGTTCTTCAGAATTTTTGTCAGTGTACGATGGAACACCTCTTGGCTCTCTACAGTTTGGCAAATACTGTGGATCGGTCTACCCTCATTTTACATCTTCATCTAACAGTCTCAGTGTTGTTTACTCCAGCAGAGGAAATTATTCTAGTTCTGTGAGAGGATTTAATGCCTATTATTATTTTACAGATATATGCGACCAGAATGGTAAGTATCTAGATATAAAACATACATTGTGCACTTAAGAGAGAATATTCTCAGTATATGTCTATAACTATGATTTTGTGATAAACTACTTAGTATAGAAATAGGAAAATGTGAATAAATAGTTCAACAGAAAATATGTGTTAAACCAGGAACAGTTTTACAAAAGATTGTTAAGAAAAACAAACAAGGCGGTGTAAACCAGTCCTAAATGTTTTCTCTATCAGTTCAGAATCCATAGTAGAACCAATCCCCTCAGATAAGTATCTTCTAAACAGCTTCTATATCTAGACTTCATCAATTTCATATCTTCTGTTTGCAGAACTGAAAGTGCCATACAGTGCCCTTGTGCTAATTCTATCCTCCCCTTTCAAATTCTAATAGTACCACAATTGTTAACCAACGTCTATCTTGGCTTCACCTTGCACAGTTGACTCCTGTAATAAAACAATTTGCTACCTTTTATTATATAAAACCAACATAGCACAAATCAAGATACTGTACTTCTAATTGCATTCTTATAGTGAACGGTGCAACTTCACGGTAAAAACATTTACTAGAAGGCAGGAAAACTACACTGGCAAGCAAAAGGGTAACAATGTTTTGAACTTTTACCTTTCAGGCTCCATATTTCACCATCCACTACAGCCTTGATCATGAGACTACCATCATTTTATAAACAATCATCTTGGCCATCTTATGCACAAATTTAACTTGCAAGTATTTAGCATATGCTAAGTTATGCAGATTCTTGTCATGTAACTCCATTGTTACTGTTTTGCTATTACAAATCTAAACTGAAAATGTTATAATTTTGTCAATTGACCTTTGGCTTTCAACACTGCCTGAATCCTTCTGGACATGCTTTCGATCAGATTCAAGCATGACGATAGAAATTGAAATCTGACCCCTGGTCTCTTCTCTGTTCCCAATGTAGGTGCATACTGGTCCACTCACTTTGGTCCAACTCCATGCCATTTTCATGTAACCATTTCTTCACCAATCTCAACAAATGCTTGGGGTCATTGTCCTGCTGGAACACGATGTCGTCCTTTTCATACCTGTAGTACTCAAGTGTACGAAGTATCTCATTTTGTAGGATACTCACACACAGCTCAGCACTGAAACCACCATCGATCCTGGTCAAGTATCCAACACCTTTGGCTGTAAAACAACCCTATATACAGGCTTCTTAGAGCAAACTTGACAACTCCTACAATTTCTTGCTCTATTAGCCTCCTTTTCCCTTGATTTTTCCAGACCCATTTGCACCCATCAAAGCCCAGTCTATTGAATTTCCTCTCATTGATCCTAATTACCTTTTTCCAATCTTCTAATGTCCACAGCCAACGCTGCTTAAGATGATATTGAAGTTGAGGCTTCTTCACCTTTTTTCAATACACCATTCCAGACTTATGTAATGTGCATTGCTTGCATAGATATATCTGTGATCTCACTATTACAAAGCATACAAGCTACCTCCACTGCTGTGTTTGTTGCCCCAGAACTGATAGACTTCGTGATTAGCCGGCTTATTGACTCTGTTATTTTGCCTGATCCTCTTGACTTTTGAATGGATGGACTGACTTCATTTCATATTCTGCCAACCGTCATGGACTCACATGATGCAGTTTGGCAATTTTCTTGGCTGAGAGACTGAACTAGATGATGATATTTGTCTTTTCTTGGGAAACCTTCTTCATGGTTGCTCCTTGATTTGAACCAGTGACCTTTCACTTGGGAATCAACCTAATAACACATTGAGCTATTAGGGAATGTGAGAACAGGTTGTAATTTGTGGTATACAAGAAGAAAAAGATTGTTCTACCACTGGGAGAAAAACAGTAACAATGCAGTTACATGTTAAGAATCTGAACAACTAAACATACGCTAAATAGTTGCAGGTCAAGTTTATGTATGGGAAAGCCAAGATGATTGTGTATAAAATGATGGTAGTCACACGTTCAAATCTGTAGTAGATGTTAAGATATGGAGTCTCAAAGTCAAAAGTTCAAAACATTTTTACTCTTGATTGTCAATGTATATGATGGCCTTAAATGTACACCAATCATACTATGAAGAGAAAGGGGTCTGCATAAAGTCTAACAGAGGACCACTATTGCATGGCAAGAAACATTTGTGCAACCTAGTATGAAAAAACATGTGCTTTAAGAATCGCAGATCCTGATAGGCTCTCCATTTTGGATATTCTAGTATGTAAAAAGTCACTGCTGATATGCACAGATGCAATTAAACAGAAATTAAGCAAAAAACCCTACCCTTAATACAATCAGAGGTTGTATTTAAATTCTTAAACCACTCTAGAAAAACAGCTGCACTATAATTGGTTGCTGAGGGCATACATGAGCCGTATTGGAATCCTTACAATGTTACTTAACTCTTTATTTCTAGATAAAACAGCTTTGATGTAACAGTGCTTATAGAATCAAATATGAAATAGTACATTATTATTATTTTTTGAATAGTTCCAGAAAGCGGCAAATAAAACTGTGATAAATAACTCAATAAGTCTGTATTATGATTTTGTCACAAACAATAATTCATTAGATTTTTAATCAGATTTGCCTGTTGCTTAAAGTGGACTAGTCAGATGTGTTGGATATATATGAACTATTTTACAATGGCTGTTTCAATTTTCTTCAATACAGTGACACTTTCATGCTATTCGGATCACATAGAAATCAGGATATTACCATCATATCTGAGTTCCCTAGGTTACACCACAAATGATGTTTTCCTAAATGATCCAGGTTGTCGTCCACATACATATGGAAACTGGTTGCAGTTTGCCTTTCAGTTCAATCAGTGTGGCACCGTGAAACAGGTATAGCATACCTATAGAAATAGTGTTTGATCTAACAAATGTTTAAAGGGAACTTTACTTTGTTTACTGAAGTGCCAATCATTTTGACAGTCATTCAGGTGGAAAACAGAAAAGTAGGAGCATTTCAATTCTCAATATAAATATAGCCAAATTGATGTTTTTAGGTTTCTATCTGGAATTTTGTTTGTTTAGACATCATGACTAGCACAACCTAAAACACTTTTCTTGCTATCAAAATACAGAGACAGAAGTAAAAAAAGGTTATCAGAGTTTGCTAGGGGCCATGCAAGTATCGATCCTTCATAACTGTCATGGCCCCGCATGACTAGAAACCATGACATTAAGGTGAAAAGAGCATTAAGCTGCTGTATTTTGGTCAGTATTTTAATCAAAATTTGTGATAAAAAAAACCAGATGGGAGACTGAAACATGAAGGAAGTAAAACATCTTTTCATTATAGTTTTAATTCCACTTTAGGTTTTGGCTTATAAATACTGAAGCAAAAAAACAAAGTAAAATACACCCATCTGAGAGTGGCCTTGCCCTCATACATCTATAAATCCTTTTACAACAACAATGCTTTTCACAAATTAAGTATAATAAAAAGTCACATATGCATTTTTTTCTCCACAATTCTATTCTGATGAATACCGCAATATAAAGTTAATGGGAATGCGCTCACCATGCAAGTCCGTGTACGGCTATAGTAGAATGAGACTTCCAGCACTGCCTCTGGCTCTCCTTCGCTCCGGATCCCGACCGCCAGCCACGGCCCCAAAGACTCAAATCAAAGGAAAACAACGGGTCCAGCGATGCATAATCTTTAAGCCAAGTTTACTTATATAACGGCACAAATAGGAGGGTACAGACAGGGATAAAGCACCGACGCGTTTCGGGCGTATACGGACGCCCTTGTTCACGGTATGCTTTCACAAACAATAATGACATTCTTAAATAGTTAAAAACGGGGGTGTGTCTAGTGATGACATCACTTCCTCCCGCATCCAAAATATATTACACATAAACAGCTCACCTGTGTTACAAATAGTAATAAAATGCATGACAACATATGATAATATATCAATCAATAGATGTATGCCAAGTCAAAGCGGCTATTAAGACCCTGTGGAGCACGTGAATCTAACTTATAAATCCATGCAGCTTCACGTAATGCGCAGGATATGTTGGCGATCCCCTCCATATTTGGTGGTTTGATTCTTTCTATTCCGTAGCAGCAGAAGCTATCGACTGAAACCTCCGTGGACCTTACAAGTGCCGCTGCACCAAAAGGG
>JAODAL010025832.1:0-57890 GCA_025379985.1 Phyllomedusa bahiana | reverse complement strand
AATGGGGAAAATCAAGAAGCAATGAGGTTTTAAAAAATTTAAAAAAAAAAATTTTTAATTTAATATAAATTTTTTTAATAAATATAATATTAAATTAAATTATATTAAAAAATTTTTTTAAAATATAATTATTTTAAAAATATTTTTTGACCCTTGATTTTAATTTTTGCCCACACAAAAACATAAAGTCTAAATTGTAAATTTAAATTTTTAAATTTTAGTAAATATAAAAAAAAGAAAATAATTTTATAAAAATTACATTTTTTTCATTTTTTAAAATAAATTTATTAAAAATTTAAAGATTTTTGAGAATTTTTAACTCCTCCAAGTTACCTGCAAAGACAGTGTTTTAAATAATTAAAAAACCCCCCAAGAATATCAGATTTCTAACCTCTAAAAACAGGCAAACCAAAGTTTTATAAGGATGTAAGGGAAAAGATCATAGACCTGCAAAAAGCTGAAATGGGCTAAAAAACCCCAAAAGAAAACTTGGTGAAGGGACAACGTTGGTGAAACAGTAAAAAAAAGGGGAAGAAATACAAAATGACTTTCAATCGTCACGATCTGCAAAAAATTTCACCTCGGAGGTTCCTTTATCAAGGAAGGGGGAGTATCAGCCTAAAATACACGGGGGAATTTTTTAATGATCTCAAGCAGCGAGACCACATTACCAAAAAACCATTGTTAAACTACCCAAGGGTTTAAAAAACCGCAGTCCCTCCCAAGGTCCCCCTGTAGGAAGGCACATGGCGGGTCCTCTGAAGTTTGCCAAAAAAACCCCTGGATGATTCTGTGAGTGTTTGGGGGAGAAGGGTTTGGGGGCAAAAAGACAAAAATTTAGTTTTTGCAAACTCCCGCTGTGTTTGGAGGAAGAGAAATGCTGCTGTGACCCAAAGAACATCATCCCACAGAAAATCATCCCCCTGTCAACAATGGAGGGGGAAAAACATTTTTTTTGGGAGGTTTTTCCGCTAAGGGCACGGGGACAAATTCACTGCATCAATGGAGAATGGATGGAGCATGTACCATAAAATTCTGAGTGACAGCCTCCTTTCCTCCGCCAGGACATTAAAAATGGGTCGTGGCTGGGTCTTCCAGCAAGACAAAGACCCAAAACATACAGCCAAGGCAACAATGGAGTGGCTCAAAAAGAAGCATATTAAGGTCATGGAGTAGCGTAGCCAGTCTCCAGACCTTTATCGCATGGAAAACTTATGGAAGGAATTGAAGCTCAGAGTTGCCAAGCGACAGCCTCAAAATCTTAATTTAGAGATGATCTGCAAAGAGGAATAGACCAAAATTCTTCCAGACATGTGCACAAACTCATAAATCAATACAATAATGTCTGACTGCTTGCATGCAGCAAGGATTTGCCACCTAGTATTAAGTCTTGTTTGCCAGAGGGATCAAATACTTATTTCTCACTGCAAAATGCAAATAAATTTATTTTAATTTTAAATACAATGTGATTTTCGGGATTTTATTTTTGATATTCTATCTCTCATTGTTAAAATTCTCTTACCCTTAAAATTATAGACTGTTCATGTCTTTGTCAGTGGGCAAACTTAGACAATCAGCAAGGGATATTGCCTTCACTGTGTATATAATTTATATATATATATATATAATATATATATATATTATATATATATAATATATATTTTATATATAATATATATGTAATGTAGGGTGTACCCACTTTTGTGAAATACTGTATATATGAACATACGCTCTTTTTCCCTTTCTCTGTCTTCTTTCTTTGGTTTCCATCAGAGATCTTTATTAATTTTCTGATCACCCCTCTTACTTTCCTCTTCCATTATCCAACAGGCTCTCTTACTGCAAGTTACTTCTAAGTGGAGGTATGCCTACTTGGCTTTTGTTCCCCAAAGCAGTTGCTATGCCTACTAATCTAGTAGCTGCACTTGTGCAACTATACTTTAATAAAGTTTTCAATTTCCTCCCGGATCACCTACTAATGGAAGGTCAATGAGATAGCTACAGTTTCATGTTTGTGGCATCACAGTAGCGCAATTGCGGACACAGACCTGAAAATATTATGGCAGATTTAGTTCTGGTTTTGATGCTGGAATAAGAATCTTTTTGTGTACAGTAATGATCTGTTTTTTTCGTGCTGATGGAAAGGTGTTCAATGGACCAAAAAAATCTGTCTGGCGTGCTTAAAAAGTATAATTTGTTGTTAAAGGGGTTTTGCCACAAAGTAAAATTGACGTGGGAAGTTTGAAAATTAAATAATGAGCATTTTCACTATTCATCATTATTAAAAATTCTGCACCGTTTTTGTTTTAGCTGCTCCTTTAATGATCCATTGTTTACAGCTCATCTCTAGGGGATACGACCAGAGCTGTGAGCTCCTTAGTCTTGGTCACACATGCTCAGACATCACCTCTCTTCTCAGGTAGCTACTGAGCATTCAAAGCTCGGGTGCTGTCATTCTACTCCTGTCCTTTGGACTAGTTAGTCAGAAGTCAAACAGTGCAAATAAAAATAAAAACCTCAATGAGGTATTTGCATTGAGAAAGAGGAAAAAAAATCCACAGGTTAAGTTCCTGCATTGATTTGAAACAAGGACCCTTGTGCTGTAAAGCAAAAATGTTACTTCTGAGCTACAGTGTAGCTACTTACAATTCTATACATAAACAGACCTTTCTTTCACTAGAGAGAGAAAAGGCCTGGTGATGTCATACTGCTGGGTCACATGATATGCAATTCAAGCAAATCACACACGCCCCCTTCTGAACATACAGAGCTGAAGAGCTGGATACAGAAGGTATGAAATAAGATCGTGGCAAAACCCCTTTAATTGGTATAGTATCATTATAAAGGTTCAACTATGGAGTTATCTGTGGAATCACTTTCATGATGAGCCATAAAAGTGAGATTGGGGGAGTTCTGAGACCCCTCTACTCTTCTAAGAACTGGGGGAAATGGCTACATATGTATTTTCATTCTATTGAAAAGGCTATAGAAAATCTGAAAGTACATTCTTACTTTGGTTTGTCTGTATTTTCTTATTTCAGTTACCTCTAGGGAAGTAAAGTTTCTCCCTGAAGAGAACACCATAAAAGTAAATACGCACAGATCGGATTTGCTGCACATATGCACTAGGGGAAATCTGCAGCAGACATGTGGATGGGATTCTATAAACCCCATGCTCCCGTGGCAAAAATGTTAATTGAGTAAATTAACCTGCAGCTTGGATTTTTAAATCCTCAACAAAGCAACTTCTGTTGTGGATTTATTGTGGATTTTACCCCATTGAATGGAGTAAAATCTGAGGAATCTGTTGCAGATTCTTATGCATAAATTAACCTGCGGATTTGCTGTAGAAAATTCATCCTGTGTGCATTCACCTTAAGACCCGGTTCACACGGCTTATTCAAGCTGTAATTGCGGGACGGATCCCGCCCGCAATACGGCTTGAATAAGGGCCGGGGGCCCCATAGTCAATGCATTATTTACGGCGCGTACACGGCATAAATAATGTGCATGTCACTTTCTCCCCCCACGGCGGATTCGCCAAGTGGGGAGGAGCGATGGAATCCATAGTTCTCTATGAGAACTGTGGATTACCGTAGTTACTGGGACGGATTGGAGCCGTACTGCAAACGCAAATACGGCGCCAGTACGGCTCCAATCCGTCCCGGAATAAGCCGGGGTGAACGAGGCCCTAAAGGTGTAGATCGACTGGGAGCTGGTCACAGCAGGAACAGTTTGAGAGTTTAAAGAAAGGCTTAGATAACTACCTGAAACTAAAAAATATGAATGCGTATGTAGATATATAATATTCTGGATCCTGGCTGGTGGAGGCTCTGTGGTCAGAGATAGGGTCTCCACTGGAGCAGATTGGTTCTTGCCTTTTTGGTTTCAGGGCATTAACCAGTGGGGAGGCTGGGCTTAAAGTCCTTGTCTCTCTCCCTTCAACCACATTTTATCACCCTTGGTTGAACGTGATGAACACGTGTCTTTTTTCAACCGTACTAACTATGTAACTATGTAATGCTCCCTGGGAAAACTGAACATGAATATAAGCTTTAGGTAATAGAGCCATGTCTCCGGTGACACGTAGTAGAGGTAGTTTCCCTTTCAGTCAAATCCAAACCATTCAAGATGCTTGAAATATAACTGGGGATTTAAGCCAAACCCGACACTCCTCCATAGGGAATTGGTGCCAATCTGCAGACGGTTGTTTAGAGTGTTTGCCCTTCATCCGTGCAGACCAGGGTTCTGGCTGGCTAATAAGCATGGTTCTGTGCCCTACAGCTTACTTACATGTTTTAGTTTTCAGGAGGAATAGGGACTAGGTATTTTTGTTCTCAAGATAGATGGAGGTCCTATTGGTCCATCTCCCACCAATCACACTGGCTCACGGAAAAATACCAAAAAGTAAAAAATAAATAAATAAATAAATAAAAATCTTGCCTTTTAAACTTGCTGTAGCATCCTGTGTTACTCCTATTTTTCCACATTCTCTATATGATAGTAAATGCTTTGGAGCGGAATATCGGAAACATAAAAGCCCTTCTACCTCCCAGCCTGGGATCTTAAAAGTCAAAATTTGGGGGAGATGGGGTTGTCCTGTCAGAGAACTTGTAGGAAGAGCCAAAAATTTTTTAAAGGGTTCTGGGAAACCAATACCTCACCCTCCCCTATTGTGGTTTTTGTTCCAGCTCTCTCCATGGTTACCGCACCTGACATGGAGAACAGCATGAGAGCTTCTGTGGAACAGGAGCCTCAAATCGAGGAAGCAGAAAACCCAGGAATTCCCTTCCTTCACACATATCCAGGGCAGCTTTATTGCAAACCATAGAGGCTTTACAGTATTATTCTTCTAATCCTGCCTTGCATACTTTTATATTCCGCCTGCATTGTATCTGTTGCAGTAAAATGAAGTCACTATGTAATAAGTGGACATTCATTCATTCATCTCGTCATTCATCTCGTCCCACTCTTAATAATAAAGGGGACTCTCTCGGTCTCCCCTAGGAAATCCTGCTTATATGATCTAAATTTTCCCCCCCAAATTGGTAAAGAAATCTGTTCCGTTTAAGTTCAAAAAATGTTTTCAACAGAAAAGGTAGCTGGATTACAATACAAATGCTGGAGACTTGCTAAAAAATACACAGCAAGGGTCATAGTCATACGGTAGTATGTACCCTGATGAATATTCAGAAAATTAGTGTAAGGCTACATGAAATATGATAATACTTAATAGCAATATTCGAGACCTTTTATTCGGACCCACTTTTGGGATTAAATGCTCTCGGGGGGGTGCAGCTCAGCATCACTTGGGGTACCAAAGGATGATTATCCCTGGGATAGACAATGCCACATTTCAGCTTTGCATATTTATTTGGTAGACCCAGGGAATCGCATATAATCCTGTTTAGCACATTGTAAATATAGTGTACTCAGATACTAATAAAAATGTAAGGCAAATGAATGAACAACTTGAATGTTAATGTGATGCACATTACACATAAATGACATTTTATCCAGTAAAATTATAGTCTTCTAAGTGTATTAGGAGTGGTCATAAGCATTATGACTGTATACAGGTGCCACTTCATCACTTGCATGTATAGTAGCTGTCATGTGTTCCCAGATTTACTACATCCTATATGCAAGCTATCTGAAATACTGAAACCCGCTTAATGCATGAAAATTATAGCACAACGAAGTAAAATTGTCCCTGAAGAAAAGGAATAAATTTCATTTTAAAGGAATAATGATATATTTTCTTACCGCACAGCTGCTTTACAATAGTTGATTCCCAAAATTTTCCAGGTAATTTGGAGGAATACAGGGGGAGGTTTTGGGGGTTTGGCAGCAACCCGCCCTACGATAAAGCCTTAGAAGGTGAAGGCAAGATGATTATAGGAAAAAGACAGGAGAAGATGGGTTGGGCTGCTGGTGAAATACATTACACTAAGGAAGGCTTGTGTTAAACTACCAGTCTAATGGTGAAGGAGGGAGGTGGAGAGGCAGGGAGGAGGGGACAAGGGATTGTCTCACAGTGAATCTATGTAACATGCTTTTCCTTGATGCTCCTTTGGGATGCTGAAGCATGAGAGACCCTTTCCTTGCTGTAGTGATATCAAATAGACAGCAGGAAGATGCACAGCAAAGTAGACCAAGAATAAAAAAAAATTGTATTCATACAGACAAGCACTATCAAGAGTAAATGTTGAGATGTTACAGCATAAAATGATTTGTGCCTTACATCCATCCATGCACAATATTGGTACCTTCAAGGGAGCATTGAATTATGCTATCAACCATGGCACTTGGAGGCGCTCTTATGTTAGCATTTGGTATAAACACTTTGTTGGCTGGCTAACAAAGGTGTCCTCAAGTGGACATCTAATCCAGAACTGCTTATGTAATATCTTGAACAGTTCCACTTCTCAGTTTGACATTCATCCAATTAAGCAGCAGTGCAAATTCATATTTTATAGTAACCAGTGGTTTTCAGTCTAGATCTGATTGGTCGTAAAGACACATTTTGGGATTTTGCTTAGTTCTTGAACCAGGTCCTCAGACCATACTGATTCTTAGATCTTATGCACACAGCTTTCATGTGTGCACAGACCCATATGATGCTGAACTACAGGTTCATATGAGGCACTTTATGGCATACAATGTGGTGTCTCCATGAGACTCCCTTATTCTCCCATAAAAGCAGGGCTGATAGAGGACAAAGCTTCCATACTACAACAAATAGTGGGTGAATTAAGTATTGAACACATCACCAATTTTCTAAGTAAATACATTTCTAAAGGTGCTATTGACATAACATATCACCAGATTTCAGTAACAACCCATCCAATCCCCACAGGCAAAGAAATCCAATCATAGATGTCCACAAGTGAAATTATGTGTAATAATGAGAAATGACACAGGGAAAACATTTTGTACACACTTACTGAAATGTATTTAATACTTGATACAAAAGCCTTTTTTGGTGATGGCAGCTTCAAGACGCCTCCTGTATGGATAAACTAGCCGAATGCATTGCTCATGTGAGATTTTGGCCCAATCTTCCACACAACACTCTTCAAGTCCTGAAGGTTCTGTGGGTTCCTTCTATGAACTCTAAACTTCAGTTCCTTCCATAGATTTTCTATTGGATTCAGGTCAGGTGATTGACTAGGCCAATCTAGCAGCTTTATTTTCTATCGCTGAAACCAATTGAGGGTTTCCTTGGCCGTATGTTTGGGATCATTGTCCATCCTTGTTTCATCTTCATCATCCTGGTAGATGACTGTCACACTCCAAACTCCACTGTGAAGTTGCCTATTACAGATTCAGTCTTCCCAGGCTGGTGCAGGGCTACAATTTATTTCTGGTGTCCTTCGGCAGCTCTTTGGTCTTCACCATAGGGGGAGTTTGGAGTGTGATGTTTTTGGGGTTTTGGGACAGGTTCACTGATAACAAGTTCAAATGTTTAGGGGAGGAAGAGGAGCCTCTGAAAAAGTTGTTACAGGTCTTTGAAGCCAGAAATTTGCTTGTTTGTAGGTGCCCAAAATACTTATTTTCCCCCATAATTTGCAAATAAATTCTTTCCAAAACAGAAAATGTGATTTTCTGCATTTGTTTTCTCATTTTGGGTGACATGTATTAAGGAAGCATTTATGCTATCTATCATACATGAAAAAACTTTAAAGACTCTCGGTTCACAACTTGACAAAAACATGTTTAAGCTCCCCACGGTTTTTCCAAACGTGCTTTAATGGCCAAAACCTCCTATCCTATCTTTACCTCTCAATGAGCCAAACGGCCTTTCCCCCGGTCACCACCCCATTTTTCAAGAGAAAAAATAAAAAAACCCAACCTCAAAACGCCCTTTTTTATACAGCCGTGAGAGTGGGCGGGGACAGAAACCCAAAATGGAAGCACCCCTTTCCTTTCCATATAGGTTAAAATCAATGTACACCAAGTATTAAGGAAGGCGCAAAAGTGTTTGTCGGTCCCTTTTAGGTATAATGCGCTTGAAGTATAAAGTTTTTTTTTGTGCTTCATAAAAGGTGTGTAAAGTTCAACACGTCTCCCTATGTGTTAGGCCATTTCAAAACTTAGGGCCATAAATCATGCGCCTAACAGTATTAAGGTTTAGACAGGCTGGAAATAAGAGAAGTCATTAGAATAGAAAGTCAGTGAATAGAAACTATGGGACTGATCCTGCTTGGAGGACCACAGGTCCCAGCAATACCTGTTCTGTGCTGGCTCTTGCTGTATGTAGAATAAAGGGTGAGAACAGCAAAAATACATTTCAAATTTAATGTAGTAAACATTTTAAATATAAAAAATCTGAACAACATAATCAATGGGTTTTTAGTGTAAAATTAGTTTCGGATTCTATTAATTTTAAATGCATTTTGTAGGAGATATTTTTATATTTTTGGGATATTATATATTTTATATTAATTTATATGATCATATTTTTCATTATATTTAAATAATTACATTTTATAGTTTGATAATTATAATAAATTACTTTTTATTATTGTACTTCTGTAAATTGAGAAATATTGGACATTTTTGCCCCCTATAGAAAATCTATCTCCACTTCGACTCCTCAGGCTCAGGCAGACCACATTGAGATAGGTCTGCCTGTCGGAACAGTAATGCACCTAGTTTTGCCAAATTACATTCATAGATATGTCTAACATTACGAGTGTGGTGCGAGGCACCTCCATAACGCCCCCAGAACACCCCTTCATGTTAGGCGCATTAGAAAGTGTTGAGTCTTATGGACAATGCACCTAACACATTCATTAGATGCATTAGACATTGTAGCCGGCTCAGTTAGGTGCATTGTACGCCAGAAAAAGGGTGAACAACACTTTCATACATGTCGCCCTTTGTCTCTCATAGTTGAGGTCTACCTATGATGTTAATTACAGGCCTCTCTCATCTTTTTAAGTGGGAGAACTTGCACAATTGGTGGCTGACTAAATACTTTTTTCCCCACTGTAGTTGTGTTCGGTTTATAGTGAAATTATGTTCTTTCCACTTCCAGATTATGGTTCCAAAGGGGCTCACTGGAGCCTTCAGTAGTTTAGGAATTCTTCTGTAAGCAAGGCCATCAATACTTTTTCCCTGTGTTATTTCTTATTATTACACATGACTTAATTTATGGACATCTATGGATTGACTTATTGCCTGTATGGATGGGTTGTTATGGGGAGAATTTCATTTTAATAGCACCTTTAGAAATATATTTACTTAGAAAAGTGACATGTTCAATAATTGTTGCATCCTCTGAGAATCTATAATTCATATGAAATGCATGCTATAAAAAACCTTCTTTTGTCATCTTTAACTTTTTCCAAGAGGTTCACTATCAACACCTAAATTCTATTTTTTAATATGTTTGGGATCCGTGTGCTTGGGGCAGTCCCAAAATTTACATACATTTAACGGTACCAAAAATTTTCATTGCTAAGATCATGCTATATGAAAAATTTTATTTAGTAAACCACCATGGAGTACAGGTGAAGTCTTTAAATTCTCACTTAGTTTGATAAATCATGCTACTTCACAGCGATAGAATTACCTTTAATACATTTGTCCTAGTCATTTTTAGGTCAAAATGAAGCAGGTGATATGTGTGCTAGCTGTATCACACCCCTGTTTGCAGAGAACTCTGCATCCTAAAAAAGATCCTGTGTAACACCAGTCAGGAATAGTACTTTA
The DNA here is from genome assembly GCA_025379985.1 of Phyllomedusa bahiana. NCBI lineage: Eukaryota > Metazoa > Chordata > Amphibia > Anura > Hylidae > Phyllomedusa > Phyllomedusa bahiana. The sequence continues at coordinate 48,170 of JAODAL010025832.1, read as the reverse complement.
GCCATGCTTCCGCTCCAAACTTCCCCTGATCTCGCTATGCGACGTGTGGTTGATAACTATGACATTCAATCCTAGCTGTGTATTGAAAGTTTTGCTATGATATAATATTAATGTGGTAACATCCAAAATGCACATTCAATCAAGTTTGTAAATGTAATTAATTAAAAATCTGTACCATATTAAATTAACTTTCATTCTTATCCCGTACACTGCTTGTTTCAGGGCTTTTTACCCATGTCTCTTCCTTGCTGGCCATGCTTGCTCAGTTGTATCTTCACAACACTTTATAAACATGTCTCGATGTTTGCCAAAATATGCGGCAAAAATTGAGGAGGCGAAATTTTAAGTCATTTGGGAGAAAACCCCCTTAAAAGGCAGAATCCTAAAGATCCTTTCTTTAGTATATCAGCCAAAAGTCGTTGCTGAGAAATTCTGTCTCAGTTGCACAACCACACCCTGCTACCTAAGTAAAGTAATGTTTGTCGAATTCATTGGTTCTAAGAACTATGATTATACCACACGATGTTTACTCCTAGCTGGTTTAGACAAGGTCTAGCTATTTAAACCTACCCAGGTCCCTCACTTAGGGGGACATGTATAAAGATCGGCGCGTCGAAGCACCTGTTTTTTTTTTTTTTCCGTGAAAAACGCGCCGATGATGTACATCGGGCAAACTTCGACGTCCCGACAGAAACCACATTAATTGGGGCTGCCGTAGAAGCTTTAATGCGCCTCACTTTGAGACCCGGATTCTTTACATGCTTTGGTGTTTTCTAATGTGGTGCGTTCCGCCCCAGAACGACCACAGCACGGCCCTTTATGTTAGACGCATTATAAATTGGCGAAGCTTTCGCCTAATGCGCCTAACACATAGGGGAGGTGCGTCCGACAGCGGAGCCGGTACCGAGAGGAGCATTATAGGCCAGAAAACTGGCGAAAACGCCGATCATACATGTCCCCCTTAGTGCCTGAGCATCAACTTACAGTTTAGTCTTCAGTTTCTGATCCTCTGTTTCTTTGTACCCTGCCGCAAGTATTTTTGTCTCCTGGACTCTTGGTGGCCTTGTTCCCACCTTGCTTATTGTAGACTCCACCTGGTATATGCAGTATTACTCTTGGTCCTGACTTCTGGCAATGCTCTTGCCTTTGCATACAATGCCTGGAACTTTTAGTTATTTTTCCTGATCCTGCTTCCTAGCTACTTTTGACTCTGCTTCAGCCTTTAACCATGGATATTATGTCTGATTTCTAAAATTCTCTCGTCAGGGGTGTAGGTAGAAGTTTACGGCCCTGGTACAAGGCATCAGCTTAGACCCCCTTCCTCCGGACAAAGGCTTTTCATGGTGGTGGACCACTACTTTTTAACCCCTTAAGCCAAACATTTGAAAAGTACTTAATGACCAGCAGATTTTTTTAGTTTTTGCCTCCTTGTGTTTCAACAGTCGTAACTTTTTTAGTTTTTAATGACGCAGGTCGTACGAGGCCTTGTTAAAGTACCCTTAGAAAGTAATGCTGTAAGGGTTCGGTGGATTCGCTGGACCACCGCAAGCGATGATAGTTTAGCCATGCCAGGGAGCGGAGTCTAAGTAGCCCCCGGTATTCACCAGAGCCCGCCGCAAAGCGGGATGGACTTGTTGCGGCGTGAGGCTACCAGGTCGCTACCCCTGACGTGACTTGCTTGCGATGGCGGCCGGGGTACTGCGTGGCACAGAATCGTAATCCAGAGGCTTAGTCGGGGACAGGCAGGAGGTCAGGACAGGCGGCAGAGGTTCGTGGTCAGAGACGGGCCGAAGGTCAGGACAGGCGGCAAACAGGCAAGGTCAGGAACGTAAGCAGGCGGACTGGTACACGGGAAATCAATATGGATACTAGAACTCACTAACGACACGTAACGCACACCAACAGACTGGCAAGGAGTGTTGGGGGCGTATTCCTTATATAGGACCAGTGCCCGGCAATAGACCAATTACCGGGACACTGGCCCTTTAAATCCAGACCAGTCGTCGCACGCGCGCCCTAGGAACCGGGCACGCACGCAGCGGCCGGGATGGACCGACTCGGTGTTCACAGGAGCGTGGCGTGGTAAGGGGACCGGCACCCGACCAGCAGGGGAATGGTCGCGGGCAGCCGCGGCACCCGCGCTGGACCCCCTGCAGGCAGGGGGGCGGTCGCGGGGAGCAGCGGTGCCCGCGGCCACCATGACAATTGCAGATTTATTTTTTTCTTGAATTATTTTTTTACACCATTCACATTTCACACTTAACTTGCTAGATTAATTTTACAGGTTGTTACGGTCATGTGGATGTGCAGGTTTTTTTTGTGTTTGTAATGTATGCACAATTATTTTTTTATTAAATATTTATTTTCATTATTTATTTTATTTATTTTTATACACTTTTTTATGTTTTTTACTTTTTTTTTAAAATCCCATGAAGGGATAACTGTTTTACATTTTTTTTTAACACTTAGTAATATATTAGCATATTCATATATGCTCATACATTATAATCTGTGTCAGTTTGACACAGGCAGCAATCAGGGCAGCTCACAGTCTGCCCTGATTGCTGGCTTCTTGCACAGACAGCCCTGAGGCTACCCTAGGTCACTGTGATCCCTGTAGCTACGCCACTGGCTTTCCTGGTAACGACCTTTGTTTTTTCCTGGCTTTTCCTGCTATGAGCACATTTTTCTGATTTAAGCTCCTTCTCTGTTCCATGTATTTGAATTCCTACTATGGTCTCCTAGTCTGTTCCTCCTGGTTTCAGATTCAGGTGTGTTCCTAGTATCTGTGTTCCTTACTTTAGCTCACAGTCTTTTCCTACAATTCACATTTCTAGGATGGTTTTTATCTTGTCATTTTCTGGTCTTCCAGAACCTGCTCTTTCCTTCACATTTATTCCTACTGGTTCTGATCCATATTCCACATTAGGACTTGTCCCTGTCTTTTGATCTCCACTGGCTACAAGTACCTTTTCTGAAACCACTACCCAGCAGCAAACTCAACACCAGCAAGGAGGTATTAAGTGTGAAAACCAAGGCTCTCTTATATTCCATACCCCAGTTGAAAGCAGCACAAAACCATCCAGCCTTAAAGATCCATTATCTTGTCAAAGAGGTGTAACAGATGTCTAATACAAGCCAGGGCTGGGCATTGTTTGCATATACTAGATAATTAGAACAGACTAAGTGCAGGACTAAGGACGGCATGTATAATTTTTGGTATCCAGGCGTCGATTTTATTGCGGGCAATAGTAGTGTAAAATGCACCTGAATCTATGAACCTGTTCTACTGCGGGTCATCAATTTAGCACTTTCTAGCTACAAAGCGACAATTCTGGCTCAGGTAAACCACTTTCTACCTGTTCCAATAGTAATGTGCCTGGATTTGCTGTACTAAAGCTATGAATATGTAGCTTTGTACGGTTGTAGTGACACGCCTCCAGCACGCCCCCCCGATATCAGACGCATTACCAAGTGCTGCGGGCGCTTTATAATGCACCTAATTATGGAATGCGCCTGCTCATACATCGAACGCACAGGACTGTGCCAGTTTTTGGGCTGAAAAGACACCAGATAACTGGCGCAGCCCAGTACATACATGTCATCCTAAATGTTTCATAGAAATATGGACAGCATAGATGCTTCCTAATGATTGACTGAAGCTACACCTATTTATATTACAAAATATTTTAACACTCTGAACAAAGAAGATTACATAATATAATAGAAATTATAATAGTACAATGAAAAAATCTAAGTAAAATATGTTAAAAAAAATCATTACATATTCTATACTAAATATACTGCCTGTTGCAACTGGACAATTATGTTTTTGTGTGTACTAACTAAAGAACCATAAAAATATAATTTTATTTAAAACTATAAATACTAATATAATACAATAATAATAATACAGTAATAATGCAGTTAGAAAAAAAGGGAAACATTTAAGAAATGCAAAAGCAATAATTATATTTTACACAATAGACTTTTTGTCAGTAATCGTGAGGATCTTTGCTGTGGTAATTATGCATTTAAGTCTCGTTATGGTGTATGTTATCCTTTTGCTGATGTAATTTTGTATGCATGTCTAGTTGTGGAATATGTTTTATGAGAACAATGACGATCAAAATTAAGTGCAGAGGAACAAAGGAAGACAAGGGAGACACAAGAGGAAGGGAGGAGGACACTCTAGTGGAGTAATTAACAATAACCCTACAAAAGGTATTCAAGTTGCTGGAAAGGCATGAACCACATTTCCAGACTTTTAAAACGTTTTAAGCGGTTGTCCAAAAACCCCCCAAAAAACTGAAAATTGTTCCCAAATGCATGAATAAAAAAAAGTACTCACCTTTGCACTCACTATCAAGAGTGAAGCAACAAGCCAAGATCTTCACAATTGTGGGCATGTACAGGAAGGGACTGGGACCCGGGATCTAATAGACAAGTTAAAATAGTTAAAATTAGCGAGAGATCCAGTCAGGCTGGTTTATATATTCTAAGGGAGTCAAGGATAAACGCTAGGAATTGTTTTTTAGGATTATGTCTATGTGTGCTTGATTTTAAAGTACCAAAACAGTTCAGTTGATGGGAGTTGCTATTTTTCCTGTTGGTTGGGAAAGAGTTAGATCCATTGATCTTGAAGTAATGGTGTAGAAGGGTAAGGCCCTTTTCCTAACAGGTAAAGATGAAGTAAAGGCCAACAGGCTTCATTGATAAGATTCAATAAATAGAAAAATGCGGAAGCAGTGATAAATTAGTCTCAAAGAGTATTTGTGTTGTCTCATAATCAAAGGGGGTGTCATGATGGGACTATTAATGTGTGACCTAGAGGCACATAATGGTAAGCCATAATGAAGGAAGTAGAGGAATGTTATTTCACTAGGAGGGCAAGTTGGGCTGCATAGCAGTATTTAATGACGATGAGTCCTGCTTTGTATTTGGGGTAAAATAGGACTGATCTTGGAGCTTTTTATTAAAGAGCCAGTGCAGATGTATTGTAGCCCCATGCATTGTATAATTCTATGATAGTAATCAGGCACAGGGACTAGGAGTAATAGTAGAGCAACTTGAGTAGAAATTTTATTTTTATGGCATGGGCATGACCCATCTATGATATAAGATAGCTGGTCTACTCTTCCAGAAGCTCAGTAATCAACTTAATAGAATGTCCCAATAGGCCAAGAGTTGAAGTAAAAGATATGCAACAGAAGAGTGGAAAGGAATTTTTAAGGGTATTCTGTACTATAGGAAGGAGTGGGAGATTGAATCTGTCGCCAATTAGTTTTTTTTTAACTTATTAAATCAAGACCCTGATCAGTATTATTTTCTTCTTGTTAACCATTTTTATTTTCGTCTGTATATGATTGTGAGGACAATGTTCATGGCTGCACTGCTTTTAACAGCAGTCAGAGAGATACTTTACAGCAGCTTCATCAACCTTAAGACTGACTCCGTCCCATTGACTTCTATAGGAAAGTTTTCTAGACATGCTCTGTGACCTGAGAGGGGGAGAAGGAGAGCTGTGACATCTCCTATTGTGACTGGTGGATCCAGTGTTATCTATACACATTGGTGTCTCCTTTCAGTTTGACCTTCTTTGTGCTGATAATGAGAAGACTACTGAGAATCATTCTGTACAGAACAGGAAGTGCCAGACTATTATTAGGCATAGTGGCCAAAGTGAAAACTGCAGGACTTAAGAATTATTAAAAAATATTGAAAGAGATATGGAAAATTTAAAAAAACCCACAAATAATCCTAAAAATGTGTTTAAAAATAAAAAAAATGAGTTAAACAATAAGTCATTTTTTGATGACACATTCCCTTTAATTCTTTGGATTGTGTGTGGATGACTACCAAATGTGACAACATCACACTGCTGGATAGGTCCTTCAGAAGATTTTGTGAGGAGGTAACACATATCTTTGGTGGACTAAGGCAATTTCAATTCCACAAATATTACAATTATTACATATTTCGCAGGTAAGGGATTCAAGGCCTGAAAGAAATCATAGAAGAGGTAAAGGGCAACCATGTCTGTTACTTCAGGTGACATGTTGCAGGGGTTCGGTGGATTCTCTGGACCACCGCAAGCGATGGTAGTTAAGTCACGCCAGGGAACAGAATCTAAGTATCCCCCGGTTTTCACCAGAGCCTGCCGCAAAGCGGGATGGACTTGCTGCGGCGTGAGGCTAACAGGTCGTTACCCCTGACGTGACTTGCCTGCGGTGGCGGCCGGGGTACTGCGTGGTACAAAATCGTAATCCAAAGGTGTAGTCGGGGACAGGCAGAAGGTCAGGACAGGCGGCAGAGGTTCGTGGTCAGAGACAGACAGAAGGTCAGGGCAGGCGGCAGACAGGCAAGGTCAGGAAACGTAGCTATCGGACTGGTACACTGGTACTCAATACGGACATTAGAGACACACTAAGCTCACTAACGCACACCAACGATCTGGCACAGAGTGCTGGGGGCGTAACCCTTATATAGGACCATTGCCCGGCACTAAGCCAATTACCGGGACACTGGCCCTTTAAATCTAGACCAGCTGTCGCGTGCTCACGCTAGGGGGCGCACATGCGCATGATGGCCGGGACGGAGAGGAGCGGCGTGCACCGGAGTGCGGCCAGGTAAGAGAGCCGGCGTGGGGACGGGGGCGGGCGCGGGTGCCCGCGATGCCCGCGCCCAGCCCTCAGCAGGCAGGGGGACGGCCGCAGGAGCAGCAGCGCCCGTGGTCGCCATGACAGTACCCCCCCCTCCCCCTTAGGTCTCCCCCTCTTTTTTTTGAACCCAGCAAGGAGATCAGTGACAGTTTCCTTCGGGTTCCCACAAGGGCTCCTCGGGCCCCGAACCCCCCAGTCGATGAAAAGAACCGTTTCCCCCCCCTCACGTTTTCTGCCCAGCACCTCCTTGCCCTCAAAAATTTTCAGATTTGGGCCACAGGAGGGGGCAGACAGATCCACGGAGAAGATTCAGCACCACAGGCTTGAGGAGCGGACAGGAAGGCGTTGGGGACAACCGAGGGGAAAAGGCAAGCGAACTTGGGGAGCCCGGGTTTTAAGCGACAAGTACCACAAAAGGGCCCAAATACTTGGGGCCCAATTTTTAGCTGGTACCTTAAACGGATGATTTGGCCAAAAACCCAAACCTATCACCTGGCAAAAATACAGGGGGAGGTCTCCGATATCATCGGCCTGAACTTTAGTCAGGGGAACCCCCCAAAAAGAGCCTCAGTGACCTCCAAGTGATTTGATGTCTCATCTTGGGGCCCATCCACGGTAGAACGTGCCAAAAAGTCCAGGGGAGACGGGCGGGATTAACCCAAACCAATAAAAAAGGGGCCTCCACGACTTGAATCGGGGAATTTTTTGAAAATTTCGCCCAGGGAAAGGTCAGCCCATTTACCCCTACGGGCGGACACAAAATGTCGCAGATAGGTGCCTAAACTTGGTTGAAAATTCACAGAAAAAAATTATTGAAAACCAACTTGGGAAAAAAATCAGCAAATCACAGACGGAAATTAAAAAAATAACCCACAAAAAAATTTAATTTTTTCTAGAATACATTTAAAAAACTTTTTCACAAAAATCACACGTGCTAGTCCCTAAAAATACTACATGAAAAAAATATATTGAAAACTTATATAAAAATAAAAACCAAAAAAGGGGGACTGAATACAGCTGCACCATCTGGAATTAACCCCACCCAGGGCAAGTCCCAGATCACCCCCTATGAACCCCCCGGGATTTCGGGGGGGGGGGGAAACGCGTCGGATTTTAAGCAAAAGAAGTGGAATACTTTTTTTTTTTGTATTACACATTTCAATTTTTTAAATTTTCTTAAATTTTCAAAGGTACCTTAAAAGGGTTTAGCATATTTTTTTTTTTTTTTTTTTTTCTGACAAAATTGTTTTTCCACGGGCTTGTTTGTAAATTTGTGGTCTTTTGGGGGGTGTTTTTTGGGCAGTGGGTTGTTTTGATGTTCTAATCACATAAGAGGTAAAGGGAAAGCCTTCACGGGGCCCCGCCCTTTTCGGGGCGTTTTTTTCCCCCCTTTATTTATGGGGTTAATAAGGGATAAGTTATTTTTTTTTCCTTGGGCTATCTTATTTATTATAGCAACCCCCCTCCCCCTTTTTGGTATATATATTTTAAATAAATTAAGTTTTAAATATATTTTGTCATGCAAAATTTTTTAAAGGCACTACACTGTGTGCTTTATTTGAAAACTTATTTAATGTTACAAAAAAAGTTAATTTTTTATAGGGGGTTATTTTTTAATTTTTCCTTAAGATTTGGTTACCCTTTCCCCCCCTGCCCTTGTCGGGGGTGGACGCAGAAAAAAGTCCAGCTGAACCCAAACTGGCCACAAGAGCCCCCCAAAATTTAAACAAACTGGACCCCCCTATCGGGAAACTGGGCACTGGGTGCCGAGAGTAACCCGGGGGCAAGGGCACAAAAAAGAAAAAAATTTTTTAAAAAATTTTCAACCCCACCCAAATGACCGTTTTTCCCGGATGAGCCGGTGGGTCATACAAAATCCATACAATAGGGACCAAGTTTTCCGGCACCGGAGGGGGTAAAGCAGACCCGGGGGTCTGAAGAGAACTTTTGTTCCGACACAGGAGTACGGGGCAAGAAAAAGTCTCTAACCCTGATGAAGGGCCCCAAATAGATCTCAAAAGATTTACGGATTGCAAATTTCCCAGGAACCAGCTGTTTGGAAGAATGCCCCATTTAAGGATTCGGGCCGCAAAGCGGGACGGCATAGTTTCCCAGGGGGAACTTTTTAAAGGGGCTACGGGGACGCCGAAAAAGCCTTTCCGAGGAATGATGTGCGCGGGGGTCCAACCCCACCGGTCTGAGGGTCTAAAAGCGCCGCCCTGACGTTTTTTTTCAGCGTCGAATTAGGGGGAAAACAAAAGGGGCGAAGAAAACACCATCGGGTTTGACGGGATTCAACGCTGAGCAATTGTAGATAAAAAGATTTTATGATCATGTGGACTCTTGGGTTATGAGCCCCCTCCAGCAAGTGACCCATTTTTCAGGCCAATTTTTAAACAAAGTTCCCGATCCCCGATATTAATTGCTTTCGGCAAGTAAGGGTTTTGGAGAAGAACCATACTCCGCAATTTCCCCAGGAGGTTTTTCTGAAGAAGAACGGAAACCGCACCAACGGGGGGGAGCGTCGACCTCAAAAAAAACGGGCGCTGGGGTCCGACGGAGAAACAACGGGGCAAATGCAGTTTCAGACTTTGAACGCCTTTTTGGGCCTCAGGGGGGCCATGACGGGGGTCGGCACCCCTGTGTGGGGGGCCCCATCGGGGCCACAGAAGGAAACTTGGGAAAAAAAGCCTTAATAGTTGGGAAAGCCCACAAAAAAGCTGGGTGGCCCGAAGACCCCCGCCAGGCCTTGCGACGCAGAGAGCTTGGGGGGGTCCACTTTAGACCCTTGTCCACACATGTACCCTAAGAAGGGGAGGGAGGTGCGCTCAACAGCACTTCTCCAACTGGCATAAAGTTGTGGTTTCGGAACGCTGGCACCCGGCGGGCATGGTGAGGTGATCCTAGATCTGGAAATATTGGGAAAAATAAATAGACTAAACGCGACATATAAAAATCCCGAAAGACCATTAACGAAGTTTTTTAAGAAGCCGGGCGTTCAGGACCAAATGGCATGACCGGGTATTGAAGTGGCCACACGGTGTTAAAGGCGTTTTCCACTTGTCCCCTTTTTTGGTGCGGATCAGATTGTAAGACCCCCCAAGGGCCAGTTTAGAAAAAAACTTTCGCCCAGGCGGTCAAAAAAACTCCAGATCAGAGCAGCGGGGGAATTCTTTACGGTTTTTTTTGTTCAGGCCGCGATAATCGATACAGGGGCCGAGGGGACCACTTTCTTTTCGACTAGAGAATCCCTCCCGCACGAAGACGCTGCGAAAAAGCCTTTGCGGGGAAATTCTCTTGAATATGCGGACATGGCCTTTGTCTCCGGGGGGAAAGTGGGTACACTCTGCCTCGGGGAGGAAAGGGACCGGGGGCAGGTCGATGGGGCAATCGAAGGGCCCGGGGCGGGGTAGAGTTCAGCCTTCTTTCAGAAAACACACGGGGAAGTCCGGAAAAGGACAGGCAACCCGGCAAGATTTTTGCTGGTAGAGGCAGACCGAGGGGTGGGGAACCCCCCGAAGGGAACTAGTGGCATGCCGGGGCCCCCAAAAAGAACTCGCCCGGTTCCAGTTAAATCGAACATGCCTCGTAACCAGGGGGGGCCCAAATATTCAGAAGAGGAACGAGGCAGTACGAGTATTTCAAAATGTTTCCGGTACCCCCGATCTGCAGGATGAGGGGGGATGCAAACCGAATGGCATCCTTAGGCATTTTCCGCCCCTACTGAGGATACAAACATGGGTTTCTGCAGGGGGTACGAAGCCATACTGGGGCACCAGCGCTGGCTGATAAATTTTAGCGGGCCCCGAGTCCAGGGAAGGGGGTGCCTGAAAGGGGCTGTCCACGAAATTCCACAAAACAGAACGGTCAGGGGGGAGGGCCCCACTAAACCCTAGGGATGCCTCTCCCGCGAGCCCTAGGTGCGGGAGTTTCCCGGGCTACCGGGCATTCCCCAATGAAGTGGGGGAACCCCACAGTAGAAGCAAAACTGCCTCAGGCTTCGCTGTGAGGTTTCCCCTGGCAAATGAGCCCTTTTCCCCCTGCATGGGCTCACCCTCAGAACCTTGGGGAGGAAGTGGAAGGCTTTTAAAACAGAGCTAACGAGGTACCGGCGTGGTCAGTAGGTCCCGTTGGACGGGGCTCCTGTTTCTTTTACAAAGCGGGTATCGATCCGGGGGGCCAACCAATCAAATTTATCCAGCAGGTAGGCAGGGCCCGACCCCGGGGCTCAACTTTAAAGCGTAAAGGCCTTCCAGAACTTCCACCAAACCTCGTTTTTCCGTCCATTCTGAGGCTAAGGGGCGGAAAGCCAGGTACGTCCCAAGGGATCGCCCCGACGGAGGCGGGCAGACTGGGGAAACAGAGGGGGGTGCACCAGGGTTTCCCCAAAGACGGTGCGGGAAACCCCTGGGGAAGGCTTGCAGATTGCCCAGCGAAAACTCCCACGGGCCCCAAGGGGTGGCCCGGCCAACTTCGCCCGATAGGAGGGCTAAAATGAAGCCACTTTAGCCCGCTCATAGGAAACTGATGACCCACACTCGATGTGGGTGGGGCTTGACGATGAAACCTTGCACTTCTTGGGGTCTCCATCAAGGAGGGGAAGCGGCAGATCGGAAGGTCCCCAATAGGGGGAGGGAAAACCGAAGCTGCGACAAAGTGCAGGCGAATGCACAGCTGCAGGCGGAGGTAGCGGGCCGCAAGGTTTTTGCATCATGGCCGCGGGTGGTCATACGCTGACCCCGGCGACGGCCTCGCAAACTCCCATTTTGGGCAAGGACCTGGCAATCCATGGCCAACGTACTGAGGGGGTTTGGGGGATTCCGGACCACCGCAAGCGATGGGATTAAGCCACCCAGGGGAAAGGAAAAACTAAGTATCCCCCGGTTTTCACCAAAACCCGCCGCAAAACGGGGTGGACTTTTCTGCGGCGTGAGGCTACCCCGTCGTTACCCCCGAGTGACTTGCCTTCTGGCGCCGGGGGGACTGCGGGACAAAATCAACCAAAGGCTTTTGGGGGCAGCAGAAGGTCAGGAGGGCGCAGAGGTTTGTGGTCAAACAGGCGAAGGGCAGGCAGGGGGCGAAGGGAAAGTCAGGGAAAAGTAGCAAGCGGGCGGGGACCCCTGGTAATCAAAACGGGCCTAAGACACACTAACTCATTAAGCACACCAACGATCTGGCACAAGTGCTGGGGCGTAACCCTTATAAGGGCCCTTTCCCCGGGACTAAGCCATTACCGGACACTGGCCCTTTTAAAAACTAGACCACTGTCGCACTGCGCTAGGGGGGGCGCAGCCCCGACGGGCCGGACGGGGAAAGGGCGGGGTCACGGCCGGCCAGGTAAGAAGCCGGCGGGGGATGGGGGGGTCGCGGGTGCCCGCGTCCCCCCGACCCCACAGGGGGGGGACGGCCGCAGGGGCAGCGGGGCCCGCGGGCCGCCATGACACATGTCAGATATATATCAATAAAGGCCTTGGCACTATATTAATTTTCTCTAGGGAATTTTGAGTGGGGCTAAATGTTAAAAATGTATTTCAAAGAATTATCCTCATTTTGCATGCAGATAAGATAAGCAAGAAATGTTGTTGACTGCTTGACCTCAGGGCTCAAATCCTACCAAGGTTCTAGGTCCCTGCTGTATTTGGAAGCTGATATCTCTGCAAGTAGTATGAAGTCCACATTAATTAGTTGGGTTTGGGAAATAATGTTTTTCTGGCTAGCAGGGTAGTGGATTAGGTACTAGTTATGAAATATAGTAAATAGGTACATTAAATGTGCGGCAAGAATACAGGCTTAGATTTTATAGTATTTAACTGTAAAACCATACAGTCCCAGTTTTTTTTAATTGATCTTCAGGGATATGATGGCAACCAAATTCTCATCATTTACCCCATCGGTTCTCTGCTATTTCACCAGACCTGGTAGCAGGACCTGGCTGGGATCTCAGGAGGTGATAAGTCAGTATATCTAAGAGATACATGAACACTGAACTCTTTGACTATGCATGTTGGGTTAGAGGTACAGAAACCAAGTCTTGTTCAAAATGTAATTTTCTAGGCGGGAATAGGTTTTTATTGTGGGAATAGTTCTGCAGGCATATTGCTAAGATTTATTTCCTAGGATGTCAAATTTATTAGCTATCTAGTGGAACTTGTGCTCCATGTGCTTAGACTTGCAGGGATTAACCTGTGTTCTGATAGTTTTTAGACATAACTACAGAGAAGAATCTGTATGGAAATGTTCAGCTTCAAGTTCCAATTAGAACACCTTTGCTTCACATTTTAGGTATCACAATCATCCTGGATGCAAGAGATGAAAAGAAATTGTAGTGAAGAAGAAACAGAATTAAAACTGAAGTCATGTATTTTTTAATATCAGAGGCTACTGCCTTAGGAAGCATTAAGCGGCCATCGTGTCTTAGGCGGGGCAGGAATAAAGGAATTGCATGTAAGGGCTAAGGCCAGACCAGGGCAGTGACAGAACAGAGGCCAATATAATATAATTAATAAAGAATCAGGGGCAAAAATATAGTCAGTCCTAGTATAAAGCAAATGAGGATAGGAAAAATAAGTATAGGATCAAGTTTTTCCAAAAGTTGGACAAGTGATGCCAAGGTAGACGAGATTTAGAGGTGATAAAGGTGAATAGATGGAGAAGCAGCTCAGGCAAAAGGGTTGGAAAAATGACCTATCCAATTTTGGGTCAAAGACACAATCAAAAACCATCCCAAGTGTGTGTTAATTATTAACAGAGAAGAGACAGGAAAGAAAGGTGGTCTGCCTTTAATTTGGTGGATAGTAGGAGAAAAAGATGACAGGATCATCCATTATCCTCCCATACACCAAGGTACAGCTATCTTTAGTGTTCTGAGCAACACAAATATAATGGAAATGGAATTTTGTACAGAAGGCCATTATTCAGTTGCTTTAGTTTGAGACAGTAGCAAGAAAATTAGCCAGATAAAGGGGAGAAAAGTTAGTAGAGAAGTATATGTCAGTGCGGATGCTCAGGTGGTAGCAGAATGCCTTATACTTTGGTGGGAAATTAAGGATCTGTATGTTACAAGAGGTTAGGGTTCAGGGCATCTTAGAAATAGGGTGGGGGGCATACAGATGAAGCAGGGCAGCTCCTAGGCCAAATTTCACTCAGGGCGAGGTGAAGAAATTTCGCCCCCCCGCCTCACCCCGTAACATATGGCGCCACAGTGCAACACCATAAACCAAAGCCAAAATATACAAAAAGCTTTACCACAATGTGCTACGTATAAAACTACTAAATAATAGTCCTACAGTTACCAAATAACACCGCTACACCAACCAGAATCCCAAGACCACTAGGACCACATATCACCAACACACAGTGGCCGAATAATACCACCACACCATGACCACATATCACCAGCACACAGTGACTGAATAATACCACCACATCATGACCACATCACCAGCACATAGTGACTAAATAATACAAACTGACCATTACTAAGTATAAACCATTATACTACAACTTATATTACCACCATACAGTGACCATACAATGATGGATACCAGCTGTACACAGGCTCTGCAGGCATATAAATAATTACAGTAAAGTCATATCTAGTGACTCACAGGAGACGTCTCTGAAGAGTTGTTCTCTTTCTCTTCTTCTTCTTTTCCATCTGTCCCAGACGCCATGATGACTACTCCTGACTCTTCACTGTAAAATTTACAAAACAAACATCTTAAGACTCCTCAATTTATCAGCACTTCTCTACCAATTCCTATCTCTGTACAAACTACCCATCTACAGCACCTCATATGGTAGCCATGTAATATGCCCCCTGTAGCCATGTAGTAGCCCCCTGTAGCCAGTGATGCCCCCTGTAGCCAGTGATACCCCTGTAGCCAGTAGATGCCCCCTGTAGCCAGTAGATGCCCCCTGTAGCCAGTGATGCCCCTCTTATAGCCAGTGATACCCCCATTGTAGCCAGTAGATGCCCCCTGTAGCCAGTGATGCCCCTCTTATAGCCAGTGATACCCCCATTGTAGCCAGTAGATGCCCCTCTTATAGCCAGTGATGCCCCTCTTATAGCCAGTGATGCCCCCTGTAGCCAGTGATGCCCCTCTTATAGCCAGTGATGCCCCCTGTAGCCAGTGATGCCCCTCTTATAGAGAGTGATACCCCCATTTTAGCCAGTAGATTCCCCCATTGTAGCCAGTAGACGCCCCTCTAGTAGCCAGTGATGCCCCCATTGTAGCCAGTGATGCCCCTTGTAGCCATTTATGCCCCCTGTAGCCAGTAGATGCCCCTCTTGTAGCCAGTAGATTCCCCCCATTGTAGCCACTGATGCCCCCCATTGTAGCCACTGATGCCCCCCATTGTAGCCACTGATGCCCCCCTGTAGCCACTGATGCCCCCCCGTAGCCAGTGATGCCCCCCTGTAGCCACTGATGCCCCCCATTGTAGCCACTGATGCCCCCCCCCCGTAGCCACTGATGCCCCCCTGTAGCCAGTGATTCCCCCTGTAGCCAGTGATGCCCCCATTGTAGCCAGTGATGCCCCCCCTGTAGCCAGTGATGCCCCCCCTGTAGCCAGTGATGCCCCCATTGTAGCCAGTGATGCCCCCTGTAGCCAGTGATGCCCTCTGTAGCCAGTTATGCCCCCCCCTGTAGCCAGTGATGCCCCCCTGTAGCCAGTAGATGCCCCCCTTGTAGCCACTGATGCCCCCCCTGTAAGTAATTATAAAATAACAAAAAATTACTTACCTGTCCTGGGTCCGCGCGGCCAGATCCGGGAGCTGCTGAGCGGTGTCAGCAGCGTGATGTCATCACGCTGCTTATGCTGCACGCAGCTCCCAGGGATCTAGGAGATCGAGCGTCGCAGGGGGCGCAGTGAAAGCTGTGCGTCCCCTGCGACGCTGATACAGGGGAGGAGTCAGGACCCTGCGGGTGAGCGGAGCCTCGGCGCCCCGGGCGGTCGCCCGCCCTGCCCGCCCCTAGGAACGGCTCTGAGAAGAAGCAAGTTTTTTAAAGAGAGATAATAGTTTCACATAGGACCTTAGTTTAAGCTGGCAAAAGACACTGATGTTGAGATTGGTAAGGATTAAAGTTGAGAAAACATTGTCTTTATAGGAAGCAACTTGAGCAGAAAAAACACAAGATGGAAGGGGTAGGTGGAACCAGCAAAGCAACATTAAGAGAGACAAAGGGGAATAAACCCCATACTAGATCACACATCCTGGGTGCAGCACAAAATGACAGCCTGAGGACTGTGTCAAGTATCAACAACCATTAGCAAGCGAAGATACCAGTAGGAGGAACATCCTGCCAGGCGCAGCTACTTAAACTGATTTTCTCATCACAGGCTTTCACAGACATGAGCTGCTTCTCTCTATCTTACAGCTTCAAATCCAGGGGAGTGTCTCTCCTCCCAGTAAGCGTGTATTTCCTAACTGAAGACTAGTGAGATCATAATAATGTGCTAGCAGTGGAAGAGAGAGAGGATGTCATAGCTCTGCAGACCTCCTGCAATGGTCGGAGAGCTGTCCCCTCCCTCCGCAAGCTCCGTGTAACCAGAACACCTGCATTGCTGTAAACAGTTCTACATACAGCCTGAACTGATGAAACAAATGTGAAAAATGCACTCTGATCCTCCCTCTGTTATCAGGCAGGAGATAGAGGAGGAGCAGAATGTAGAGGGGGGGAGGAGGAGATTGAATTTAGCAGCTAGAGAAACTGAGTAGTTGCCCAGTTCTTTCACATAGAGCTGTCACTGGGAGAAGAGCATAGAGAGCTCAGGCAGCCTTTATTACACAGATAGACAGCAGCCAGCACAGAAAGCTGAGGCAACAAAGTTTCAGTTTAATTTTTACACAGCTCAGAGGGGAGTGCAGACAGCCAATCACAGCACATGGGTATGTCCTGCAAATGAGACGCTCCCGCCGACACGGCAAAGCTGGGTGTGTATTTTTCTGAGAAGCAGACAAGGAAGGCAAGCATTGTAAGCTTGGTCAGTGCCGTCGGGGGGTTTGCTGGCACCCTCTTCTCTCCCTCAGTACAATCAGGGTCTTGAAATTCATCAGTCATGCAGGATAACTTAGGATCTTTGCAGGAGCTCATGTGTTCTCACTCCATACACACAGGCCACGCACCCAATGTTCATATAGTTATGCCACGAAGTACTGCCATATTAAATTAAATTATTTTTACCATACAACAAATTCTAGATAATATGTTTTTAAAGTACTAAGGTATAGTAAAACATATTTCTTTCCCCTCACCTAAGCTTCTTACACAATCAAAAAGGGGTAAAATTTGGCAACTATTGCAATTGTATTCTGCAAACAAACCAAATCTTTTGCTTTGAGGTACCAGCTAAGAACATGGTACACTTTGTGCTTTTCCCTGCATGGTCGAAGGTACAGAATTCTTCCATTATTTCTGATTACACAGTGCACCGTAATAAATCAAGTAAAACAATGTAGAAGCTGATGACAGATCTCTTTAATTACGTAGTTAACATTTTTTCTTATTGTTTCCCTTAGAGAGTGCATTGCTAGACTTTTATTGGTTGTTTTTAATTTATTTCCTACATCAGAACTTTTATCACAAAAGAGCTTTTACTGCATTATATAAAAGTTTTAGAGCTATGATGCCCAACTGATGACCTACGGAGGACAGTTGTCTAAGGGGGTATAAGTGCTGGAGGGCTACTTTACACAGTGGTATGTAAATATATATATTGCTTGCTTGCTTTAGACTTTCCCATGGTGTTATACACAGAAGCAGTGTGTTTCTGGTGTGCTTTAAAAAATACATCCACAGCTGTGTCTCTAATTAGCTTCCAAAGACATGACATCATCATATGGGCTGTCCTAAATTGTTTAAAGGCATAGTAATCCTAGTGTATGTAAACATTTGACTTTGAAGAAAGTAATAAAAATGCCTTAATAAATTATCTCTCTCTCCTTATTCTGCTATTTGGCATATATAAATAATTTTGGTAATCCTAATTGACCTAAAATGGGGAAGGTTTATTCTGATTTCATGTCAGATATTGAGAAAAGCATGTATATGTGTCTTTTTATATAGTGTATGTAAACTTCTGGTTTCAACTGTATATATTTTTACCTCCTCAATAGCTGACATCTATTGGGCCACTGTGCAAGGAGTTTCTGGAGGATCCCAATGTTAACAAATTAATATGATACATTTTTTAGGGCTTTCTTCTGCTTGGTTGGTGTACCCAATAAACTGTCTAAGATGGGCTATTCTTTTATGGATCCTAGACTGGACCTCCTGAGTCTGGAGAAGATGTTCCTTCAGAATAGGCATCCTCTTCTGTATCTGAGCAACATGCTCTATTACACTACTATAGGGAGTGACCTCACTTTCCCAGGTCTCCTTTAAAACATCCAACAACCTCTGGGGGTACCTACCATATAACAACTTGAATGGAGAGAACCCTGTATAAGCCTGGGGCACCTCTCTGATAAAAAAACAGCAGGCAGGGCAGCAGACAGTACCAGTCTTGACTGTCCTTTTCAACTACCCTTTTTAACGTAGCCTTAAGGGTCTTATTAAAACATTCCAACAGGCCATCTGTTTGTGGGTGGTAGATGGAAGTGCATAGCTGGGTAACCTTTAATACCTTACAGAGGTCCCGTATTACCCTTGACATGAATGGGGTTCCCTGAGTCAATCAGGATCTCCTTAGGTATTCAAGCCTTGGAAAAGCTATGGAACAACTCTTTGGCGATAACCTTGGATACCTGAGGTCACATAATTTATCACAACCAGGATATATTGGTACCCTCTAGCTGACTTCACCAAGGGCTCTACCAAATCTATTCTGTCAAAGGGGACTTCGATAATAGGGAGTGGTATCAGAGGGCTGCAGAAGTTGGCTACAGGGGAGGTTATCTGACACATGGGGCAAGACTTGCAACAGTCCCAAACTACTCAGTAACACCCTGGCAAATAGAATCTCTAAAGGATCCTCTCAACGATCTTGTCCGTCAGCATACATCTATACAGTTTAGGCACTAGGAGCTGTTCGACCACTTCCTTCCTGAATTTGGTCACTTGATTCACCAGGTCCCCATTAATGGAAAATGGGGATAGCCATTGTCTGCCGCTTGCTCTTGAGGTATCCAATTTATTACCACCACACTATTTCGGGCCCTCCTCATGGTTTCATCCTGGAATTGGGCCAACCCAAAATTTCCTCAGGATACCTCCAAGTCAGGTACTACATCTTCATGGGTAGACTACTCCTACTTCTTGTCAACCAAAACAGACAGGGGAAAATCTGGATTACCTTCTAGAGCAGCCACTGCTGGGCTGTCCATACAGCTCTGGAGTTACCAACAACACAATTGGTTTAATAGCAGTATCGTTTCCCACAGAGAGCAGAGCAGGGGACAATTGTACCTGGTTATCATGTCATGCATGGTGAAACAGAGAGCCCTGGCCCATTTTTCATTTAACTCGGGCCACTGGATAAAACTTAGTGGGACCAACGCATGAGAGACAGATGCTAAGAGGAACGTAACCATACTCCTAGATTCCAACACTCCCAAAACAGAAGTCCATTGTCCTTCAGCTGTCAGATCTGGGGTACCACTTCAGCATGAGTGACAGCACCGCATGGAGTTTGTCTAAACAAAGTAGAGTGCTGGCCCACTGAGCAGTCCATCAGTTCTGTCTTGAGGGGACGTTGGGCTGCCATATTACCTGAGGCATGACACATTCAATAAATAATCTCCTGGGGCACTCCCCTTGGTACTGGATCAAACCCCCTGCGGCACTTGGGTACTTCTCAACAGTGTGGCATCATTCCACCAGTTCCACATGGCTATCTGTAGACTGAGGGTCTCCTTGCAAATCCCAGCACTGGATGGGTCGCAAAAGGGAGTGTTTGAACCAGTACATGACCAGTCGCTCCACCATCTGGTTTCGGGTGCACACATCAGGCTGCAGCCACTTCTGCACCAAATGTAATAAGTTAAACATCTGGGACCTTGGGGGCATACCCAGTAGTGCACCCCCTGGGCCCAGACTGCCAAGGTGACCGCAAGCCATGCCAGGATCTCAGCCTTTAACTTTGGATACTCTTTGGCGTCTTACATGGCCAGATCACAATAGGCCTTTTGGGGTCCTTCAAATAAGTATGGGGGCTAGACCTCAGCCATTGATTTAGGGTAGTTTTTCTTGGTCAGCCTTCAGCTCAAACCCAGTGAGGAAGGCCTCTATGTCGTTCTCTATTGTCATCTTCTGCAAAGCCTGCCTGATGCTCCTTCAGGTACGATGACTGTCATCAGCTACTAGAGGAGCTGGAATTTCTCTGGCCCCAATGACTTTGGTCACTTGCTGATTTGCAGCCTTTTTGTTTCCTGCTGAGCATGCAAGGCCTCTGTAAGTGTTTGCTGTCAATGTGCAATGAGTTTCTACTGCTGGAGGTTTGCCTGCACCAGGGTTAACTCCTCCATGGCGTCTGATGTGGTAGATATCTGGACTGCGGCCTTAACCCAGGACATTCCGTATAACTGCGGAACTATGGCCACTTCCTCCACCAATTGTGGGGATCAGTCCCAAGTGGCAGTCTCTAAAAGAGTGCGCAGGAGCACTTTTCGGATTAATAATAGCAGTCTTTATTCCAGACACAGAAACATTTTTTTGTGGAGACCTGAATTGCTTGGGAAAGACACAACCCTGGTTTGTCAATGTGTGGCAAGCTCGCTCATTGTCAATATGGTGTAGGCCGAACCCAGTTGTAGTGCCAGCCTTCCAGGCACTGACAAAGCACAGTTCAGTTTTCAGACACATACAGCGCAGCACACCACTACAGACTCAGACTGGGAGCCACACCCAGCTCAACTGACTCTCCAGGCTTACATAGGCCACACAAACCCAGGCCTGAACCTGGAAACGTGAGAGCAGTCATTTGTGAAAAAACTAAGCCCTTAACTGACATGTATCAACCACCCATGATGGTCCCTTGCAACTTCAATATACATTCTATCTATCTATCTATCTATCTATCTATCTATCTATCTATCTATCTATCTATCTATCTATCTGTGAGGTAGAATTCACTTCACTTCATCCCCCAACGAAGTTCTCTCCCCCAACCTTATCTAATCAGTCAGATCACAGCTGCCCCAGCACAGGACAAGCTCAATTTACATAGTATTAAACCCATTGTAAATGCTCTCCATAGGAAGTTGGCACAGCGGAATACAGGGGCACCTGAAAAGAACTCTCCTTTCCCTTATATAGCACTGAACAAATGCTAGCTCCAGCTCTCTAGCTTCAGACTGCAATCAATCCAATCCAGTCGGGTCGTCTCCGATATTTCATATCGATTTATAGGCGACCAGCTCATAACTGGTGCATGGCGAGTTCATATCGCATAATATGGAACTCCCAGCACGCACACACCCTATTTCCAGGTTTCCAGGACGCATGGGGACTGAGATATCCAGAACCGGACCTACGGGGTCCATAAGATAGGCGTGTCTCATATCCAGGCGTCGGGTAGCTCCAGCTGGTTCTGATGGTACCACCGGCTCGGTTCTGTGCCAAGGCCCTGCCGAGTTATAGTCCATTTTTGGGTTTGTATCAGAAACTGCCTGACCTGAGTGGGAGGAGTTCATAGACCATCCCAGGGGTGTGTAGGGGGCTGCCACGTGGGCTGTCCCCTCACAGATATAAGCCAGAGCCAGGGTTGGCTCTTCCGTTGATCCAAGGAGGGGGGTACCTGAGAGCAGGTCCAGGAGCATCCACACGCAGCAGCCAGGCCACATATGCCCCCCTATGCGAGCCGAGCACCAAGCAACAAAGGTAACTTGACTATTTTAACTGCCTTTTGTCTGTAACCCATAATTGTATTTGCACCTCTCTCTTACCTGTATATTATTATCCATCTTGTACATATTACCTGTCTAGTGTGCCCTCCAAGGCTAATTAAATCTATAAACTTTAATCTGAGTTAGTCTGTCTTGATCAACGGCCTCACACGCCTAATCCTCGGTCTATAGTATATAGCTACCCAAGGGTTGGTTCCTGACCCTGCTATAAGTCGGTAACGGACCGGTCTTATAACTATACTGAGAGAACTGGTGGCAGCATTGTTGGTCTCCTGTGGCCAGGTGGGCAGGGGTTTAAACAGTGGAACCGTATCTGGCTGACCTTGTGCCACCCTAGAGGGCGGCAGCATCGTCGAGGATACCAGCCCAAAGTGGCGTCGTCCTCCAGTCGGGCCGGCGGGCTAGGCTGTTTTGTGCACATATTGGGTGGCAGAGCGGTGGGATCAGACAATAGTGTGTGTGAGTGCGTGTTCCCGTACTCTCAGACCTAAGGACTTCCAGCAGTGGGTTTTGTGCTGGTTCTTAAGACTAACTCAGCCAATAGGACCAGTCAGAGTGCTAATACAAGGTTTTGGGTGCTTTCAGTTTGCGTTTTTGTGTCAAGTGACAAAAGGGGTGCAAGTTGGCTAGGTCGTAGCAGGGCAAAGCTGTGGCACAGAGGATTACAGTCTCGGTGAAAGTGAGCGGAGGTGCTCGGCCCAGACCAGGCTATGGACTGTATGAAGGCGAGGAGAGTCCCAGCTTCGGGCTCCTCAAGGAGCCAGTCGCAGGTGGTCAGTGCGCAGTGGGCAGCTCACAATCGGCTTTCTCCTGTTTTACAAGCTTACCCTGGTAATCTTGATGGCGGGGACTTGACTCCTACAAGGTCTCTCCTAGCAGCTGCAGAAAAGGTTGGGAGCGGTTGGTGGATCGTCAGGTGATCCGTGACCACCAATTACTGGTGCTACAGCTGGAAAAGGCCATGTCCACCCAGGCCGTCTAGAGCCTCTCCTGAGACCAGGGTCCAATGTTGAGGGAGGAGGACTTTTCCACATGCTGGTAAGGTGGTGACTGGACACCTTCCCTGCTGGCATTTGAAAAAAATTTTTTTGCCCTGCCAGCTACCATGTGCTTGAGGGACAGTGGGTTGGTTTCTGACTCCACGTCTCAGAAGTAAAGATCTGGAGATCTCTCGGGGACCAGCCAGCGGAGGTCACCCTGACCTTACGGGGGGGTGGGGGGGGGGGGGGGGGGGGGGGGGCGGGGGGGGGGGCAGGGGGGGAGGGGGGGGGGGGGGGGGGGGGGGGGGGGGGCGGGGGGGAGGGGTGGGGGGGGGGGGGGGGGGGGGGTGGGATTCAAGCAGGCACTGATCCGGCAGTACAAATCTCTCTCCTGAGATGTACAGGAAGAAGCTCCGGAGTTTTGAAGCGGGGTCTACAGAAAGAGCTGGGCCGACCACATGCGGGACACCTACAGAGAGAAGTCGACCAGTGGACCTCGGGTGCTAAAGATCACACATCCGTCCAGCAACTGAAGGAGGCTCATCGCCACGGAGCAGGAGTTTTGTGGAACTGCCAGAGGACCTCCAGCTGACCTGCTGTGACCAGAAACCTGTGGGGGCACACCGCCCACAGCAAGCCTCGCGGATTGAGTATGCCAACCAATCGGGCACGGAGGCAGGAAGCACACCAGATGGAGAGGGGGTAGATGCCCGGCAGGGCCAGTTGTCCATACCCCTAAGCCCAGGGGGCCCCCTGCCCATGCTTCCACGTCTGTGGGGGAACCCAGACTCTGTCACTTTGCAATCAAGCCGGGACATTTAAGGCCGCATGTCCCCAGCGCCAGAAGGGCCCATTCCCACTGTCCCCTATTTCATGGCCCCACAACTGTTTTGTGTGTGGGTGGGGGTGGGGAAGGCCC
Source organism: Phyllomedusa bahiana (assembly GCA_025379985.1). Lineage (NCBI taxonomy): Eukaryota > Metazoa > Chordata > Amphibia > Anura > Hylidae > Phyllomedusa > Phyllomedusa bahiana. The sequence goes on along the minus strand of JAODAL010025832.1, from coordinate 24,761 downwards.
TGATAATACCAACAGTCACCGTAGGCCCGGTCGGTTGCAATGGGAATCTTGGAAAACGGCGGGGAGATGACTGTGGTGCGGCCTGAGCTGATGTCCCCAAAGGACATGATACAGGTAAGACTTGCGCTGTATCGGGTATTGGAGGCGTTGTGGTACCGGCTCTGCCAGTGGCCAAGGTGTATTTGGACGGGGGTGCCGGGCAGGGAATGTGGGAGGGTGGAGTGACGCCGAACATTCCGGCTCGTATATTGTGAGGGACAGACTGGGGGCGGCTGGGAGCCCGTTTTGAGGCCCTGTATGCCCCAAGGTCTGCTCCCCCTAAATGTGATATGTCATCCAACCATGTTAATGTTGCAAACAATGTTATTAATATGCATACTGAGGGGAGTGTGTGGTGTGTTCCTCTCCATCCTGTGGAGAGGAGATAAGGGCAGCAGGATGTGTCCAGCAAGCTGCTGGGATTTGTTGTTCATCGGGTGTGCATCAGAAGGGGTACATACAGGGGCAGTCCGCTGTGGTGGGGGAGCATGCAGGTGAAGGCAGGGCTCCAGGAAAGGCACAGGGCAGGGTCTCCCCACAGCCTGGGCAGACAGGGGGCAGACAGCTGTGTTGGGGAGATTGCAGGTGAGTGCAGGGCTTCCCAGGGAAGGACACCGAGCTGGGTCTCCCCTAAAACAGGATGTCGGAGGCCAGTTAGGCCAAGCAGGATGGGCGACTTATATAGTTGCCATGGGGGGAGGGAGGGCCCCACCAGCGGTTGCTGCAGTCGTGGACGCTGCTCGCGCAGTGGGTGGGCCAGAGGACCTCAGGTGCCGATGGTTTCATCACGTAGGACCAGGTAAGTGCCAGGGTAGGTTGAGGGCCAGGGCGATAGGTCCCATGGAATCTGGACAGATGATGTGGCAGTCTCGTCCATTTCTGCCACGTCTAGTCGAGAGTTTCAGGCAGCGTTAGCGGCTGACGACAGCCTGAAAGCTCTCATGGAGCAGGCGGACAGCACACCCTTGGACTCTGTACACCGGTGGGTGGTCTGGGATTACCAAGGACGGCCTGTACCATGTGACAGTCCGACCGGGTCAACGGAGGCGTGGCACTGGGGACAGACTGGTTGGTGGTACCCTATCCGTTTCCGGGCGGTGTTGTTGGGTTGCGCATTAAGATTTCCAATGGCCGGACACCTAGGGAGTGCCAAGACCAAGGAAAGGCTGGCCCAGCTTTTCTACTGGCCAAAGATGGGCGACTGATGGTGGCTGCCTACTGCCGTTCGGTGACACCTGTCAGAGGTGGGGAAGGCGGGGCCGAGGCCAAAGCCCCATGGTACCTTCTGCCTATCATAGGACGAGCCTTTCAGGCGGGTGGCTGTGGATTTAATGGGACCGCTGTCCATTCCAGCAGCTCCTGGGATAAGTTCATACTGACTGGTAGTAGACTACGCACTTCGGTACCGGAAGGGGCGGTAGCCTTGTCGTCCATTCGGGACCGACAAGGTGGTTCCTGCCTTACTGGAGATTTTCTCCCGAGTGGGCTTTCCCAGGAAATGCTCTCTGACCGGGAGTACCCAGTTCATGTAGCAGTATTGGAGTCCTTTGTGTAAGTGATCAAGGTGCAAACATCTGGGTGGCCAGCCCGTACCACCCACAGACTATGGACTGTGTGGAGCGGTTCAATGGCCACCCTGAAGCAGATGCTTAGTTGTTGGTCGGACACCCACGGGGGCCCGCGGGGGAGGCGTGAGGGGGAGGAGGCGACTGGGGAGCATGGTACTCCCACTCCTTGCTTTTCGATACCGGGAAGTCCACAAACCTCAAAGGGTTTTGCTCCCTTCGTGCTCCTGTATGGGCGACGTGTGCGGGGGCCCCTGGCCTCTGGGGAAGGAGCCTGGGAAGGAGACGTAGCAACCCCGGAGGGGTCGGTCATTGAGTATGTAGTTCGCTTCCGTGACAAAATGCAGTCCTAGATGCAGCTAGTACACGAGAATATGCAAAGGGCCCAGGCCGACCAGAAGCAGTGGTACGGTCAAGATCGCTTGTGAGTGGACACTACCAGTTGTGGGCTCAGAAAGTGTGTGTTGGTCCCTGTACAACAAGGACAAGCTTCAGCAGCCTGGGAAGGCCCATATGTCGTGGCACCTGAAATCAACGCAGTCAACGTACCTGGTCACCCTGCGACACGACGGGGGAAGTCGGAAGGCCTTGTCACTTGTGAAACATGTGAAGGCGCATCATGGAGCGGGAGGTATGTGCCCTTCCCGTGTGCAACCTGCCCGAGGAAAGTGAGACGGAGGAAACCTCTTGGACTTCTTGGCCCCGGTAGGGAGGTTGGTACCATAGAGGATGATGGAGATTTTGTGACAGCTCTGAGGCCAACGGTCCCAGCTGTGGAACCCTCTACCCTCCGGGCATTGTTCATAACGTGCCTGGAAGGACGGAGTCAGACCGTCCATCACGTGGACACCGGGGATCACCCCCCAAATCCGGCGTTCAGGATATAGGATCTCCCCGAAGTGCAGCAGCAACATGCGTGAGGAGATTGACGAGATGCTGATGCTGGGGGTCATCCAGGCGTCCAAAACAGTGCCTGGGCCTCGCCTGTAGTCCTTGTCCCCAGAAGGTTCGGGCCACCCGGTTCTGCGTGGACTACCTGGTTCATCGATGTCACGGTCAATTGGATGCCGTACCTATTGCCACGCATTGATGACCTGCTCGTCAGTGGCCGGCGGCAAGTTCCTGACCATCATGGATCTCGAGAGGGGATATTGGCAGTTCCCCTGACCCGTGAGGCAGGGTATCGCTCTGCCTTTATCACCATTTGGACTGTACGGTCCACCGTCATGCTGTTTGCATGAAGTATGCCCTTGGCCACTTTTCAGCGGATGGTCTACACGTGCTTTAAGGGGACTTGAAGGGTACGCGGCTCGTACCTGGGGTTGACCTTGCCGTTTTCAGTCCCACATGGGAGGACCACCTCCAGCACCTGACCACAGGTTTGCTTGGAAGTATCCGCCAGGAGGCTTGACCATCAGAGCCGGAGAAGTGCCTGCTGGGCATGGTGTGAGGTCCACTTTACCTGGCGGCTCGGGTAGGTGGGGGGGCCTTGAACAGAGCCCGGAATAGAGGGATGCCATCGCATCTGGCCCACCCCCTGGACCTAGATAGCAGGTGATTCCTTCTTGGGCACCGCTGGGTACTTTAGAGGTTTGTTCCACACTATAGTAGACTGGCAAAGCCCCTGACAGACACTCACCAGGAAGAGGTTGCCCTACAGCTGTCGATTGGACCTATCGACTGCGAGACGGCCTTCAGCCTTCAACGGCCGCCTGTCCAGCTCCCCTGTACTACAAGCCGCCGACTTCACCCGGCAGTTTATAGTTACAAAACGTCGCTAGTGAGACTTTGGCCTCGGTGCAGTGCTTCAGCCAGGGGGACACAACGGGACAGGAAACATCAGTTATGTACCTGAGCAGGAATATTTCTCGAGGGAAGGGCTATTCCACCATGTGAAAAAGAATGCCTGGCGATAGTGTGGGCCCAGCAGCGGCTGCTCCATTCTATTCGGGCGGCATTTCATTGTGGTGAAAGACCAAACCCTCTGAGCTGGCTACACACGGTCTCCGGAACCAATGGGAGGTTGCTACCTGGTGCCTGTTCATTCCTACTGTTACCATTCGTCAATTCGCCACCGTAGGGGCCGAGACCACACGGGCAAAGCGATGGGCTGTCCCGACAGGGAGAAAGGGGGCAGGTGGAGCGCGTGGTGGAGCTACGGGGAGGTGCATGCCCCTAAGCGCCTCATACGGGGGAGGTGTGGGGTAGAATTCACTTCACTTCATTCCCCAAACGAAGTTATCTCCCCAACCTTATCTAATCAGTCTGATCACAGCTGCCCCAGCACAGGACAAGCTCAATTTACATAGTATCAAGCCCATTGTAATTGCTCTCCAAGCGAGTTGGCACAGCAGGATACAGGGGCCCACTGAAGAACTTCCTTTCCCGTTAATTAGCACTGAACAAATGCTAGCTCCAGCTCTCCCAGCTTCAAGATGACAATCAGATCCATCCAGTCGGGTCGTCTACGATATTTCATACTCGTTTTATAGGCGACCAGCTCATAACTGGTGCATGGCATGTTATTATCGCTAATATGGAGCTCACTGCAAGCTCACACCCCTATTCCAGGTTTCCAGGACGCATTTGGGGGATGTGATAATCCAGAACTGGACCTACGGGGTACATAAGATAGGCTGTGGTCTCATATCAGGCGTCGGGTTGTCCGCTGGTTCTGATGGTACCAACGGCTAGGTTTGTGTCAAGGCCGTGCGAGTTATAGTCCATTTTTGGGTTTGTATCAGAAACGCCTGAACCTGAGTGGGAGGAGGTCCATAGACCGTCCAGGGGTGTGTAGGGGGCTGCCAGTGGGCTGTACCCTCACAGATTTAAGCAGAGCCAGGGTGGGCGTTCCGTTGATCAAGGAGGGGGGTAACTGAGAGCCGGTCCTGGAGGCATCCACACGCAGCAGCCAGGCCACCATATGCCCCCCCCCCACCATGCGAGCCGAGGACCCTCATAAGCAACATAGGTAAACTTGACTATTTTAACTGCCTTTTGTCTGTAACCCATAATTGTATTTGCACCTCTCTCTTACCTGTATATTATTATCCATCTTGTACATATTACCTGTCTAGTGTGCCCTCCAAGGCTAATTAAATCTATAAACTTTAATCTGAGTTAGTCTGTCTTGATCAACGGCCTCACACGCCTAATCCTCGGTCTATAGCATATAGCTACCCAAGGGTTGGTTCCTGACCCTGCTATAAGTCGGTAACGGACCGGTCTTATAACTAAACGAGAGAACTGGTGGCAGCATTGTTGGTCTCCCTGTGCCAGCGTGGGCAGGGGTTAACAGTGGAACCGTATCTGGTTGACCTTGTGCACCCCCTAGAGGGCGGCGCAACGTCGAGATACACCCCAAGTCAGGCTGTCGTCCCTCCAGTGGGCCGGCGGGCTAGGCTGTTTTCGTCACACTATCTATGATATATATAACTATATACCCTATCTTCACATTTTTGTAAATATTGTATTATATATTTTCATAGGACCACACTGAAGATGTGACACTTCAATACAATATAAAGTAGTCAGTGTTCAGCCTGTATAACATTGTAAATTTGGTGTGCCCTCAAAATAACTCAACACATAGCTAAACCGCTGGCAACAAAAGTGAGTGCACCCCTAAATGAAAATTGTGCCCAATTTGCCATTTTCCCTCCATGTGACTTGTATATGTTACAAAGTCTCAGGTATGAATGGGGAGCTGTGGTGTTAGATTTGGTGTTTTTCACTCTCATACTCTCTCATACTGGTCACTGGAAGTTCAATATGGCACCTCATGGCAAAGAACTCTCTGAGGATTTGAAAAAAAGAATTGTTGCTATACATAACGATGGCCTAGTCTCTAAGAAGATTGCATAGTGGCCAACATCATACAGCAGTTTAACAAGAAATGTTCCAATCAGAACAGGCCTCGTCATGCTCAGCATCATATCCATAGATTGTTTTTTCATAGAAAACGTACGAGTGCTGCCAGCATTGCTGCAGAGATGAAAGGGGTGGGGGTTAGGCTGTCTGTGCCCAGACCATACGCCTCCCACTGCATCAAAGTGAAGAAAGACTCTTCTAAAGATGATGCACAAAAAGCCTGCAAACAGTTTGCTGAAGACTTATTTTCTTCTAATGGTTTCAAGCAGGGCCGCAATTAGGAATTTCAGGGGCCCCATACAGCTAAAGTGTCTGCACCCCCCACACCCCTCAAAAAACTTTCTATGTTATATTAATGACACATTGGGCGACATGCATGACTTTTGGCATTTAGATGTCAATTTTTGTGCGCATTATAATAGTGTAGAATGTGCCTGATTTGTGAGCCCACTCTACTGAGGGTCATAAATCAGGCACATTCTAGTGCAGAAAGGACAATTCTGGCTCAGGTAAACCACTTTTAAAGTGCTCTATCTTTTCCAGCAGTAATGCACCTGGATTTGCCATACTGAAGCTATAAATGTGTAGTTTCGTATGGTTCTAGTCTGCTCCGCCTTCAGCACGCACCCCGAGATCAGGCGCATTACAAAGTGCCATGTGTGCTCTGTAATGCGCTTGATATTTGTGTGCGGCAGGTTTAGAAATACTGTGAATGGGGCTGTGCTAGATGTCGGGCTGAAAAGACACCAGATATCTGGCACATGGAATCCAAAACAGCAAGTTGTGAGCCAGCTCATACACAAAATTCAAAATCCGCAGTTGGGGAATATTAAAAAATGTCCATAGACTTTATTGATCCATTTAAAACTCCAAAAACATGCCATGAGGAAGGGTCCCGTGACCCGAAACGCGCCGGACTAAATCCATTAGGTGTGCTACAACTAAGCTGCAACACTTCCCGTTTTGTGAAAATGTTTCCACTATTGAAGTTTTAAATGGATAAATAAAGTCTATGGACATGTTTTAATGTTCCCCGACTGCGGATTTTGAATTTTGTGTATGAGCTGGCTCACAGTTTGCTGTTTTGGATTCCATGTGTACTCGGGATTGCATCTGGAGCCATGCTCTCAATCAAACAGACGTGAAGCATACTCAGATTGAGGTGAGCCGTTGTACATCTTTTCCTTTTGATTGAACTCAGATATCTGGCACAGTCCTGTTCATACATGTCGCCCTTGATCTTTATTTTGTGGTCAGTAGAATTCCATCGATACCAGATTTATAAAGAGAGTTTAATGTGTTTTACTAGTTTTTTCTTAGACAAACTTCTGTCAGCTAAGCTGTGTGAGGGATAAATTGTTATGGGGTTAGGGTTTATATTTGTATCATTTTTCCATTTTAGGGTGCAGATGACTTTTCCATCTTTAATTCCAAACTTCCAACTTTATAGCAGAGGTTCGGTGACCGACGCAAAGACACAATGCCGACATTTTTTTATGGCAGTAACATTTAAAAATAATTTCAATAATTTCAAATCTTTTTTTTTTTTCCTGTCTCACCTGGATATTTGTACAAGTGATCACAAGTACAATATACTACGGTACTTTTGTACTGCAATGTATTGTCATTCAAGTGATCCAAACCGTACATCCCGCAAAACTTTCTGTATATGTAAAAACTTGGACAGGAAGTAAAGAGTTAAAGCAGAAAACTATGTGCCCCCCTCACACAACTAGAGTGTAAGAAGTGAATGGTGTGTTCCCCTCACCTGCTCCTGGGAGATGGATGGCTGGGAAGACCTCCGGGACATCTGGCCAATAGCATAGTTAACTCTTCCAGGGACACGAACAGAGCTCCAGTGTCACCTGACTGCGCCTGGACCAGGAACCAGCGCAGGAAGAAGTGCTGGTCTTCCCCTTGTTTTTCTCCTTTTGGCCCAAAGCGCCATGACGACTTATCTTGCCCATGACTCGTCTCTGCAGAATTTACCACACACACATCTTAGAATCCTCACTTTTTAGCAGCTAATTATAGGTACATATGCCCCCTAGGTCCAGTCATCAGATAGGAAGCTCTATAGGTCCCCTAAGTTCGGCAGGTATATAGATAGGCCCCCCTCAGACAGGTATATAGATGGGCGCCCTCAGGCAGGTATATAGATGGGCCACCCTCAGGCAGGTATATAGATAGGACTCCTTCAGGCAGGTATATAGATGGGCCCCCTCAGGCAGGTATATAGATAGGCCCCCTCAGGCAGGTATAGATTGTCCCCTGGCAGGTTTAATAAAAATAATAATGCTTACCTCTCCTCCTTCCTGGCCGAGCATCCTCCTCTTCTGCCCTGACACTGGCGGCATGACATCATCACACCCCAGCGCGGGTGCACTTATCCGGCAGCTCCTCAACCACACAGCCTATTAGTTATTACTAGGTACTGTATGGCTGGCACTGTTATGGTGGGCACTATATGGCTGGCACACTGGGTATGGTAAGGTTGGATTTGCTATGGTGGGCACTGTACCGCTGGCACTGTTATGGTGGCACTATGTGGCCGGCACTATCTCTTTTTATGATAGGCACTGTATAGATGACATTATAGGACTACACTCACCGGCCACTTTATTAGGTACACCATGCTAGTAACGGGTTGGACCCCCCTTTTGCCTTCAGAACTGCCTCAATTCTGCGTGGCATAGATTCCACAAGGTGTTGCAACGATGCTCAATTGGTACCAAGGGGCCCAAAGAGTGCCAAGAAAATATTCCCCACACCATGACACCACCACCACCAGCCTGAACCGTTGATACAAGGCAGGATGGATCCATGCTTTCATGTTGTTAACGCCAAATTCTGACCCTACCATCCGAATGTCGCAGCAGAAATCGAGACTCGTCAGACCAGGCAACGTTTTTCCAATCTTCTACTGTCCAATTTCGATGAGCTTGGGCAAATTGGAGCCTCAGTTTCCTGTTCTTAGCTGAAAGGAGTGGCACCCGGTGTGGTCTTCTGCTGCTGTAGCCCTTCTGCCTCAAAGTTCGCCATACTGTGCGTTCAGAGATGCTCTTCTGCCTACCTTGGTTGTAACGGGTGGCTATTTGAGTCACTGTTGCCTTTCTATCAGCTCGAACCAGTCTGCCCATTCTCGTTTGACCTCTGGCATCAACAAGGCATTTCCGCCCACAGGACTGGCGCTCACAGGATGTTTTTTCTTTTTCGGACCATTCTCTGTAAACCCTAGAGATGGTTGTGCATGAAAATCCCAGGAGATCAGCAGTTTCTGAAATACTCAGACCAGCCCTTCTGGCACCAACAACCATGCCACGTTCAAAGGCACTCAAATCACCTTTCTTCCCCATACTGATGCTCGGTTTGAACTGCAGGAGATTGTCTTGACCATGTCTACATGCCTAAATGCACTGAGTTGCCGCCATGTGATTGGCTGATTAGAAATTAAGTGTTAACGAGCAGTTGGACAGGTGTACCTAATAAAGTGGCCGGTGAGTGTATATATGCTATTTTAAGCAACCTTAATGAGCAGTCCAGTAAAAAAAAACTGTTTCTGTATTATCTCTTGCTCAAAGGAGTATTAATTTCTGATACAACCACGGTAGATCCACAAAATATACCATACAAATGTCTGATAGGTTCCAGAATCCAAAAAGAAGCAGATGAGTTGGAGGCAATGTAGGTATGTTGTTCTCTTTAGTTATAGTTGTGAAACAGCCACTTCTGTAACTCTCCAAAAAAGCTACAATGAGAACAGGCGCCTCATATTCTCTTTCTGGAGCAACAGATCCCCATTCTGATCTCTCGGTGTCCCTAATTTGTTGCCAAGATCTCTCAGCCATTTTAGGTATTTACAGTAGAAGTGCCATAGAGGTCTCAGATGGGAAATACCCCTCTAAGGTTTACTGCCGCCCCTGCGAGAGGTACAATTTGACCATGTGGTCACTGGTACAGAAAATGCTGATCGAAAATATAGCATTTTTCAAGCATCTCCATATTTACATAACAGTAGGATACAGATGATGGGTTAACAAATCAAGAAGGCAGTATATGTAGTTTGGAGTGGCCATTTTTGGAGATTCAGTTGCACTTCACTAATCCGTCCGAACTTCGCATCATCTTGAAGGGGACTGTTTTCTGATCTAGGACAGAAATTAACACTGACTTCTGCTGTCACAACCAGTGATACAGTGAATAAACCATATTACCCATTGTGACAGTGCAAGTCAATTTTACAACATGCAGTCCTGCTTTTCTATGTGTGTAAGATACAAAGTCATTTAGCATATAAGGACTGAAACTGTCATAGTGAATCAGGTTGCTCCAAAGGTGCTTCTTGCGAACAAAATGTAATGCTAAGGAGATGAACAAATGACATGAAACACTCCAAAAGGTAATACCAGGTAATAAAATGCAGAAAACTCCTTGACTTTAGTATATTGAGCAGAATTCGGGATCATTTGCTTGAAGTGGGATTAATATAATGGTGGAGAGTTCTGTGCTGCTCAATTTACTAGTGTTTAATGTTTCATTTATGTAGGACACTTATCAGAACTTTCCTACACCGGCTGTCATGTTCTTAGGTGAGGCAAGGAGTATGAGGCATGGTTGTCATAGGAACTAGTTCTGCTTTTACATACTGTATTATACAGAGAATACCGTACTCTAGACCAGGATACAAAGGTCATATGGGTGCAGGTAACAACAATTTATATAAGAGGAAGCTATTGATAATGAGTGTGATTCCTGCAGTAAAAGAACGGAAAAATGTAGCAATGTTGGCAGCACAATCACGCTGTTTTTGTAAAAGATGGTACACGCCTATGAGGGTTGCCAGGAAATAGTCGCCCGGAACAACTTATTATATGTTCCAGACAGCAAGCATGACGTTTTCATACATTTCATGTATGTACTTGTTACCTTTAATGATATTCTTTGAGTATTAATTATATTCTTAATTAGTTACATAGTTTGTAAGCTGATGTTCACACGGCATTTTTTAGATGCGTGTTTGGATCCGTGTTTCAGACCCAAAATGGACCTAAAAACGCATTTAACAATGTGCAGTGTGATTTACATTAGTTTCAATGTAAAACATGCATCGGCGTTCAGACAATACTTGTTTTACATGCATCTTTGTGGTGCGTCTTTCGGATCTGTTTAAAGAATTGACTGAAAAATGGATTAAAAAACGCTTTGTGAACATACCCTAAGGGCATGTTTACATGACGGATTTGGCCGCAGGTTCCGATGCGGTTCCCGCGGCCAAAATCGCGGCCAAATCGCGCATAGTTTATTAACATGGTCTCCTATGGGACACCGCGTTAATATTCAAACGCCGCGGGTTTGGTCGCGGCTTCGGGGTCGTGGCCAAACCCACACATGTGGAGAACTCTCCTGTCAATTCTTCACAGGGAGTGCTCTGCGCGGCGGCCGCGGGTGGCGTCGCGGGTGGGGCGTGGCTGGGCCACGGCTCCCAGCGCGGTTTGCCCCCTGCTATTAATTTGCATGGGGGCAAACCCTCGGCGCAAGCCGCGTCCCAGACCACGCCCCACCCGCGCTGAGACCACGGCCAGCGCCGCAAACCCGCGTCGGGAGATGCAAGTTTGCAGCGAGGCTTGACGAGGGTCCGGCTGCGGGAACCGCGACGAGAGCCGCGGCGAAACCCGTTGCCAAAACCGCTGTGTGAACGGGGCCTAAGGCTGAAAAAAGACAGATCTCCATCTGGTTCAGCCTGTTATCCTATAGTGTAGGTCCAGAGAAAGGCAAAAACCCCCATGAGGTAGAAGCCAAAGGGGACATGTATGAAAACTGTCTAGGTCTTAAACTCACTTTGTTGCCCATAGCAACCAAACAGAGCACCCCTCTCATTTTTCCAGAGCACTATATGAAATGAGAGGGGCGCTCTGGTTGCTATAGGCAACAATGAGTTTTAGACCTCAACAGTTTTCCAACATGTTGCCCCAAATGTTTTCATTTTAGTGAAAACTTCCTTTCCAACTCCAATCTGGCAATCAGAATAAATCCCTTGATCAACAACCCTATTCAAGAATATTTGTCATTATACGTTGGTATATTATTACACTTAAGTAATGTATTCAGGCCGCTTTTAAATGAATTTAGTGAGTTTGTAAGGTGCACAGGAGGAGGAAGATTGTGGATGCAGATCACAGGTGCCAGGCAGGTGGATACACCTGGGTAGCAGGTGTGCATAGGTGTCAGGCCTACTACTGTGGGATTACTGGGAGGTGTAGTGCACTGGTGCAGTAAAAACATGGAGACTTTCAGCTTGGGATCCTTCAGGCTTTACTTACAGAATTTACTTAACAGGTTATAGTCCACACACAGATGATTGTGCAGGTAAACAAGTTATACTTGGGGTTTCCACGTTTTACTTCTCCACTAAAACTTCTCTTCTGGCAATTCCCTTAACTCTTACTTCACTCTCCATAGATCTGTGCCTGCAGGGCAGTAATTTTACCTAAGGACTAGAGCTATCTCCCTGGGCTATGTACTCAGGCCTTTTTCTCTCCTTTGTCACTCTGTTTTCTGTCTGGACAATTCCCCTTGTCTGTCCTTCAGATCTCTCTGTCTTTTGTTTTCTTGCTCTTCTTCTCTCGCCCATGAGCTCCCAGGCGGATGGTTTGCCTGCTAGCCTGTTCCACCTAACCGCCGGCTAGTGGATGATGATGCCAGATGTTGGCTTCTGGTCCGGATCATTAACTTTAACTCACAACTGAACTAAAGTAAACATGGCAAGCTGCCTTATAACAGATCCAGAATTCCCTAGTCACATTAACTCCTATTAAACATACCATATATGTGTAGTATAAAACTGTTTATGGCTAATCAACAAATGATAGTGTGTGATTAATGTGGACTTGCCAGTTTTATCATCTCAGTTTTGTATCCTACACTCAGTACTAACACATCTGAAATAAAAGTGCAAATTCAGAATTGGCAGAAGAAGGTTATATATCCAAGCAGGGGCTCAACTAGAATTCATAGGGCCCCATTGCAATTATTAGAAATATAAATGATACTAGCATATATCAAAGAACCTGCATAGTACTGCAAGATAGTAGAAAGCCACAGACTTGTTATTCCCTATAAAAAGTATAATGTTTTTGCATCTGAGTGGGCCTGCTTAACCTCTGGGCTCCAGAGGGGTCGCAATGTTTATAGTTATGCCTATGAATCCTAGAGCTTATTGCCTGAATAACTGCAACTGTTTGGGGTTAATAGCTCTACTGTATAGTCAAAAGCACTTTCTATCTCTCTGTATACAGTGGAGAAAAGAAGTATTTGATACACTGCCTATTTTACAAGTTTTGACACCTACAAAGATTGGAAAGGTCTGTAATTTTTATTGTAGCTACACTTCAACTGTGAGAGACAGAATCTAAAAAAAAATCAAAATATATGATTTTTAAATAATTAATTTGCATTTTATTGCATGAAATAAATATGTGATCACCTACCAACTAGCAAGGATTCTGGCTCTCACAGACCTGATATCTTTACTTTAAGAAGCCCTCCTACTCTGGACTCATTACCTGTATTAATTGTATCTGTTTGAACTCATTACCCGTATAAAAGACATCTGTCCACACACACTCAATCATACTCCAACCTCTCTACCAAGACCAAAGAGCTGTCTTAGAACACCAGTGACAAAATTGTAGACCTGCACAAGGCTGGGGTGGGCTGCAGGACAATGGGAAAGCAGCTTGGTGGGAAGGCAACAGCTGTTGGCGGAATTATAAGAAAATGGAAGAAAGATAAGAGGACTGTCAATCTTCCCTGGTCTGGGGCTCCATGCAAGTTCGCCCCTCGGGGGTAAGGATGATTCTAAGAAAGGTCAGGAATCATCTCAGAACTACACAGGAGGAACTGGTCAATGACCTGAATAGAGCTGCGATCACAGTCTCAAAGATTACCGTTATGGTTTTAATCCTGCAGTGCACGCAGGTCCCCCTGCTCACGCCAGCATTTGTCCAGGTCCATTTGAAGTTCACCAGTGACCAACTGGATGATCCTGAAGAGGCGTGGGTGAAGGTCGTGTGATCAGATGAGACCAAAATATAACTTTTTGGTATCAACTTCACTCCCCGTGTTTGGAGGACAAAGGACAAAGAATACTGTTCCAACTGTGAAGCATGGGGGTCAAAACATCATAGTTTTTCGGCCATAGAGACAGGAAGACTGCATCGTATTGAAGGGAGGTTGGGTGGGGCCATGTATCACGAGATTTCGGCCTCCTTTCCTCAGTAAGTGCATTGAAGACGGGTCGTGGCTGGGTCTTCCAGCATGACAATGACCGGAAACACACAGCCAGGGCAATTAAGGAGCGGCCCAAGTTCCTGAAGTGGCCTAGCCATTCTCCAGACTTGAACCCAATTCAAAATCTTTGGAGGGAGCTGAAACTCAATGGAGCCTTGTGACAGCCCCAAAAAAAAAACAAAGATCTGGATAAGATCTGTATGGAGCAGTGGGCCAAAATCCCTGATGCAGTTTGTGCAAACTTGGTCAAAAACTACAGGAAACGCCTGATCTTTGTAATTGCAAACAAAGGTTTCTGTACCAAATATTAATTTCTGTTTTTCTATTGTATCAGAAACGTATTCCATTCAATAAAATGTAAATTAATTATTTAAAAATCATACAACGGGATTTTCAGGATTTCTTTTTAGATTCTGTCCCTCACTTGAAGTGTACCTATGATAAAAATTACAGACCTCTCCATTCTTTGTAGGTGGGAAAACTTGCAAAATTGCCAGTGTAGCAAATACTTATTTCTCCCACTGTATATCTATATAAATATATATGTGGGTATATCGATAAGTATCAGCTGTATAATACATTTTATTGAAGGCTGGAGTTATAGGTCTGAAAATCGCAGCCATATGGTATCCACACTATGCTCACAGCACAATAAGGGATTGAATAATAAATGCACAAGAGATAACAATGGTGCTCTCCTTGTGTAGATATTTAGTAATCAAGGCAAAATCCAACAATTGAGAAATACAGTATATTACACTCACCTTGTTTTTGAGGCATACCACTACCAAAACATTTAATCAGAATAGTTCCAGGATATGCAGGTTTCCACTAAACAGCAGAGAAATATGCAGAAGTTACAGATAATATGGACAATTCTATTATTAAGATAGTAGAAGACCCAGCCCGACTTTTCCTGGACTAAAGCTTCACCTCAATAGATAATGTCCCATCATCATCAGAGTTGGGTGATTCATTAAAATAAACTATTCAGCATTCATCTGGAGAAGGCTGAATCTTCTTCCATCTTCAGGACAGAATCATCCATATCTACTTCTATATGGTAGGAACAGTTTTGAAATAGATAGTGGTTGCACAATTTTGTAGGTTAACAGCAGTTTTACTAATAAAACTCCAACAGCAATTAACAGCAATGATTGTTAATGGCCATTTAGTGTTTGCAAGTGCGGGTCTTTTCACATAGTGCGGTTTTGTGGCATTTTGATGAGTTTTTGGTACCTTTTTGCACTTGCAGTACTGCACAGCAATTAAACTGTCTTTTTTTACCAGCAAGCTTCTTTTAGTTATCTTAACTGTTTTGAAAGGTGTTACAAGTAATCAATTATTGTGTTTGAAGTCCTGCAAATTCTAAATACAGTGATTGATTACTTGTAACTCACTTGTAATACCTTTCAAAACAGTTTAGATACCTGAAAAGAGCTTCCTGGTAATAAAGGTAATTTTGCTGTGCAGTACTGCAAGTTGAAAAGTGCTCCAAAACCGCACCTAAAATGCCACAAAACCGCACTGTGTGAAAGTACCCTAACATCATTTCCTTATTAACTATTAGGCCATGTTCACACGGCATAAAATGGGCCGTATTTCGGTCCGTAATTACGCGCCGGAGTGCTCCTATTACGGGCCGAAAACGGCCCATTCATTACGGTAATTCACAGTTCTCATAGAGAACTATGGATTACGTCTCCTCTCCCCGCCCGGCGAGCCGCCGGGCGGGGAGATAATTGACATGTGAATTACTAGCCGCAAATACGCGCCGCTAGCAATTCAAGTCTATGGGCCGGCGAAGTGCCGGCCCCCTGCTCAGTCCCCCGCTCCTGCCCCGCCCCCGGTCACACGGCGTAATTGCGGGGCGTAATTACGCCCTGCAAATACACCGTGTGAACATAGCCTAAGAGGATCTTCACACAGCGTTTCTTAGATGTGTGTTTGGATCCGTGTTTTGGATCGGAACACGCATCTAAGAACGTACAGTGTGATTTACATTGCTTGCAAACACGCATCGGCGTTCAGACAAGTGATCGCTGATGCGTGTTTTACATGCGTCTTTCTGATGCGTCTTTCTAATCCGTTCAAAGAATTGACATGTCAATTCTTGATCTGTTTCGGATCAAAATCATACCCAGAAACGCAGTGTGAACATCCCCTTAGATCACCCCGCACACATGTGAGCTTAGCGGCTGCTGCTACGCTACACTGCACCCTAAGGACTGTACTCTATTATCTGATATCTTGCTTAATTTTTTCAACCCCATTAATTTACAAATCAGTTTTGGAAAGTATGTAAACATAATGGGACCTGGCTTTGAGGCAGAAATTATTCATCATTGAGTGAATGAAGCCTAAAAGATCTTTTAAAAATATACAGTAAAAACTATGTTTGCCACAGTTTAATTAAATGATGTATAAACAATAGCCATCATAAAAAACAAAAATTACTAATATGCTTTTTGCTGCAAATCAGTTTATTCATTGATTTATTAATACCTTATGTCTTACACACCCAAAGACAAAACAATTATATTCTTGTACAGAGCTGCAGGCTGTGTGCAGTGATCTTTGTGTAATTAAGGAGGATCAGTCCGCTTTCCTGACATGTCTATGTTAGTAAATACATGCATTCCCAATAATGTAAAAAAATCTGAAGCATTTGAAGAACATTGTGGCATTCCTTTGACATTCCTCGTAGAAATAAATAAATAAATTAAAAACTGGATGTTACAATCCTCCGTGTCAATGGGGCTTGTCCCTCCACACGCTGGCATTGTCCATTAGCACAGACAGTCAGTGTGTAGGACACATCCCATTGACCAGAGGAATATAAAACCAAATTGTCAATTTACTCATGAACTTCCAGTTCTAAGAAAAAGTTCAGCAATATTATTCCATGGGGAATACATGTATCTGCTAAAACAGATATGTCAGGGGAGCCAAAAGCTCCTCTTTAAAGTAGTTGTCTGATCTTTAATGAAACATAGAATTCATTACCGGTTTCTCATTTCTCATGATTTGTTACTTGCTTCTCTATTGTGGTTTAACTTCTGGCTCCACTTTTGATTACACATCTGGTTTTGCCCCTTGGCACTGCATTATCTATGTTTAGTGTCCACAGTTAGCACCAATCAGAGGGTACTCTGAGGAATGTAACCTGAAGCTTTGCCTTCAGCATTGTCTACACCCCTATGAATCAGAGTTGTATCCCATAAACTCCGTAGCTTAGATAGTGGCAAAGGAGTCATGCCACAGTGAGTTTACATTTCTTAGCTCATCTCAGCAAACTCCTGTAATTTATACAAGGGTATAGTGGGATTTTGGGATTACCTGCAACCAAGCTGAATTTACAGATTTAAGCAGAATTAGGCTCTGTGCACAATGTCTTATAGCCCTAAAATCAATGTATACGGTATGATAAGCTCCCGGCATATGTGTTAAATATATCCATAGGGCTCCATTTAGCAGACAATGGCATGGCACATGGTCAGAGGGCCATCATGGTAAGGTGCAGCACAGGTAGTCAAGTGGTTAATGCTTTCTGTATCTCTAGAACATTAGTTTAAATCAATCCAGTTCATGAATCCCTACCATTAATGTGCACATTGCGAGTCTATTTAGACTCATCTGGTTCATTTAACTAATAAGTGTTAATCTGAAACAGTAATAGCAATCGGGATCGCTAAGTGCTATTGAGAACACACAGAATGTACCCACAAGTGTTCATGGAAAACAAAAAATAGGTCCCGGACAAAGCAATTCTAGTTTTATTCTTTGTATACTGAGGGTCAGTCTGAAGTGTTACTACACAAAAGTAGAAAATATATCAGACATGAGCTTGATTTATGAAAAATGGGAAAATTAAATCCAATGCTCGAGGCAGAGCAGGTGGTGATGCTCGCAAATGTTTTTATTTGTTTTCAAATTCAAGTTTTATTCAGTTTTCAGATACAAAGTATAAAAATACCACAAAATCCTGCTCCAACAAAAGCAATATTTCAGGGCAGAAACAATGAAAGAAAATTATGAGAAAGAGGAGGAAAAGTCTCATATTCATTGTGATAAAATAAAACTACCAGTTTCCCCTTGCATAGAAGTGGATTAAGCAGCATTTACCAGTGGAGGATAGTAGATCATGATAAGCATTTTTAAGTGTAATTAAGGAAATGCAAAGAAGGTTATGGATCCATTTTTGTTAGCGAGCAATATGAGCATAAACCATGGAATTAGATCCAGCACTACCATAGTATTGTGGCATGGCTGTATGGTTGTCAGCAATTTGTTCTTCTATTCTGTGAAAAAGAGTAGAACCACTTTCCATGAACCACATCTCCACAGTAGAAAGGTCTTGGCTTTTCCAGCGTTGCTGTAAGGGGATGTTCACATGGCGTATTTGTGGAGCGTAGTTTGGCGCTATGAGTGCTATGATTTTACTGCCTATGCCCCAGGGCTTACTGTATGTTCGAAAGAAGTGACATGTTGGGGAAAGTGAAAGTGAATGGAAGCCGGGCGGGAGCGCTGTTGAAAGTACACACTGGCCACCGCGTACTTTCAACAGCAGGCATATAGCAGCGTGCCCAGGTACATGCCACTATCTGCCATGTAAACCAAGCGTAAATTGGTACATCAGGGATTATATGTACAGTCATGGCCAAAAGTTTTGAGAATGATACAAATGTTAATTTTTACAAAGTCTACTGCATCAGGTTTTATAATGGCAATTTGCATGTACTCCAGAATGTTATAAAGAGTGATCAGCTTAACAGCAATTAATTGCAAAGTCAATAGTTGCCTAGAAAATGAACTTTTTCCCCAAAACACATTTCAACTTTATTGCAGGCCTGCCTTAAAAGGACCAGCTAACATCGTTTCAGTGATTGCTCCATTAACACAGGTGTGGGTATTGATGAGGACAGGGCTGGAGATCAATCTGTCATGATTAAGTAAGAATCACACCACTGGACAGTTTAAAAGGAGGCTGGTGCTTGGCATCATTGTTTTCTCTTTCTGGTTTAACCATGGTTATCACTGCCTAAAGAAAGCACAAAATGCCCCCAGTATCATCATTCAAGGACACTGCACAAAACTGGGCCACGCAAAGGCAGGTTTGTGAGTGCATCCCTGCACGGGTGCTGTGGAGGCGGAGACTCCCCCTGGAGGGGGAAGGCCTGGTGTCAAGGAGGGCAGCAAAGAAGCCACTTCTCTCCAGAAAAAACATCAGGGACAGACTGATATTCTGCCAAAGGTAGACTGGACTGCTGAGGACTGGGGTAAGTCATTTTCTCTGATGAATCCCCTTTCCGAATGTTTGGAACATCTGAGAAAACAGCTTGTTTGGAGAAGACAAGGTGAGCGATACCACCAGTCTTGTCTCATGCCAACTGTAAAGCATCCAGAAACCATTCATGTGTGGGGTTGCTTCTCAGCCAAGGGAATCGGCTCTCTAACAGTCTTGCCTAAAAACACATCCATGAATAATGAATGGTACCAGAATGTCCTCCAAGAGCAACTTCTCCCAAACCGTCCAAGAGCAGTTTGGTGATCAACAATGCCTTTTCCAGCATGATGGAGCACCTTGCCATAAAGCAAAGGTGATAACTAAATGGCTCAGGGAACAAAACATAGAGATTTTGGGTCCATGGCCTGGAAACTCCCCAGATCTTAATCCCATTGAGAACTTGTGGTCAATCATCAAGAGACGGGTGGACAAACAAATACCAACAAATTGTGACAAAATGCAAGCATTGATTGTGCAAGAATGGACTGCTATCAGTCGGATTTGGTCCAGAAGTTGATTGAGAGCATGCCAGGGAGAATTGCAGAGGTCCTGAAGAAGAAGGGTCAATACTGCAAATATTGACTTGCTGCATTAACTCATTCTAACTGTCAATAAAAGCTTTTGTTAATCATAATATGATTGCACTTGTATTTCTGTATGTGATAAAAACATCTGACAAACACACAAAAACCAGAGGGCAACAGATCATGTGAAAATATCATATTTGTGTCATTCTCAAAACTTTTGTCCATGACTGTATTATGAAACATCAGGAGAAAGGCTTCAGTGGTGTTATGTATAGATTTTGAGGTAATTTCCGTTGTTAGTTTAGCCCATGGACAACTGGTCACAATAATAATAATAATAATAACAATAATAATCTTTATTTATATAGCGTCAGCATATTCCGCAGCACTTTACAAATTCAAGGGTAAACATACAGACATTACACATTAAAAGTACTGTGGGGACTAGCGGTCACAGAGGCAGGCACAAGCGGGATGGTTGCAACCAAAAATATAGGGTTTTATTTTAAAGCAAAACAAACAGCAAAACAAACAGGCAGTCTTATGTCATTGGCTTACGTCAGCCGTCAAACATGCAGCACAAAACATAATAGATTTCCAGCATCAAAAAAACAAGGCACAATTGTTATACTCCACCGTGTGGCAGGTGAAGTCTCTGTGTAGCAGACCTCCTCGGTCTGGTTGGGTGTTCAGTAGCAGGCTCCTTCCTGCTCAGCACCCTCTGGAGAAATGACTCCTGACACTAATCAATCCCAGGTTGACTCTCTCACCTGGTCTCTTCCTGCACAGGCTTTAAAGGCCCAGGGATACTGGTAAAGCCTGGACCGGAGGGGGTGAACGGCCTCCCACCCACGCTACAGCCGTTCAGAAAAAGCAGCCCAATAAAGCTGCACAGCAGCTATACTAAAACTACACAAACATGCGTAACCTATGGTTACCTATTTATACTGCTGACTTTTCCCCACCAAGGTCCGGTTCCTTGGTGGCCCCTCTAGTGCAGTTCTCTTGCTGCCATTCTGCTGCTGTGGAAAGACCGGGCTGTCCTACTGGATCGGCCTCCCTGACATCCCTGGAACTTCCTTACCATTTGCAGCATAATACTAGGGACATACCTTCCATCCACTATTTTTCCTGCTGGTTGCTTACAGTACTTACAAATGAGACACAAGGTGTGAGGGCCCTGCTCGTGAGAGCTTACAATCTATTGGGTGTATGGGTGAAACATACGGTAAGAAGTGCCAAGTTTACAATGGTCCGGCCATGTTTCATAAATAGGGGATGGTTTACATGAAAAATGGATGAACTTGCCACCCAGACTGTACATCTACATACAGATAAGTGCCTGTGACTGCCCTAGTGTAGGGAGTGACAAATGTGTGTGATAGAAGTTAGGGATCTAGGTGGGCCAGACCGAGAAGATGTATGTTCAGGGCCCTCTTAAAACTATGAGGGTTGTGAATGTGCCTGATCGCCCGCGGTAGCATGTCCAGAGAATTGGTGCTGCACGTGTGAAATCTTGTAGGCGAGCATGAGAGGTTCGGATGATTGATGAGTGTAACCTGATATCAACAGCAGAGCAGAGAGAGTGGGTCGGGTGGTAGACAGAGACGAGGGAGGTGATGTAGGGGGGTGCAGCGTTGTGGAGGGCTTTATGGGTGAGAGTCACAATTTTTGAGCTCTTTATTTATTTCCTCCCCACCTTCCAAGATGCATAACTTTTTTGTGTTCTACATAGAAATTTAAGGGCTTGTATTTTTTCCTAGATAAAATGTACTTTTTAATGGTGCCATTGACCATACCTTAGAATGTACTGGAAAAATGTTTTTTAAAAAAAGGTTACTTGGGCCTTTTATTAGGAGTTTGGGGGTGTTTGTACACCATTTTGCATAAGTGATATGTTATCTGCATTTTTCAGGTCAATACAATTCTGCTGATACTAAATATATAGGGTTTTAGTAATTAAAAAAATAGAAACATTATTTCTTAAATTAGTGCTGCAACCAAAAACTTTTATTTGATTTTCCACCTATGGGCGGTAGTGAGGAATTATTGGGTTTTAACATGCCTAATGCTTGGTTTAAATTAACCAGGGATATAGCTAAATGTCGGCACCACACCAAGCCCTGGTGCCTAAAAGAGCCTTTCTACTACACATAAAGAAACTATTATGATTATGGTGCACATTAATTAGAAAGTTAGGACTTTTTTTTCCTGCTGAGATTAAAGCTCTTAAAGCTTTCATGATTATGGATGAATTGTAAGACAAAGCTGGATGGTGTTGATCACCATTCAGTATGTACAAGGTTATATTATACTGGATCATACTTTAATATACATGTCAGGGCTAGGCTGTGCTCAGGCTGCAGGGATCAACAGGCTGCAGCAGCTGATGCACGATCCCACCCTGATACACATGCTGCTGACAACTCTGTGAGTGACAGGGGCCCAGCCACTCCTGACAGGGGGTGAGTTGCACCAGCCAATGGGAGGACCCGGAGGCCGCTCCAATCAGCTGCAGGGGCGGTATCCGGGAAACACATTTAAACTCCCTGAAGGCTGGGTGCTGCACCTGTGATATTCCTGGCTACCTTGTGTTACTTGTTCTGTATATTGTGTTTTGCTTATCTGTGGTCCTGACCTCGGCTTGTTCTCCTGACCCCGTTTATCCCTCTGGTTCTGATTTGTGGCTTGGTATTCCTGATTTGGTATTTACCCGGACTGTCTGACTATACTTCCTCCTCATGGACCCAGCACTTTAGCAGCGCAGGGACTGTCGCCCAGTTGCCGTCTGCCGCCTAGGGAAGCACGTCAAGTAGGCAGGGACAGTGGGCTGGGTTCCGGTTAGGGCTCACTGCACCTCCCTTGACGTGAAAATACATCAGTGATACCAATTATTTTCAGTTTTTATACATGATAAATAGAAAAAGGTTTTTTTTTAATATTTTTAAAACTTTTGCTATTTTTTTTTTTTTACACCTAATTACATTTTATTCCCATCAGGGTATTGCAGCATAGTGTACACTTACCACTGACTGTGGTAACTAAGTGGTTAAATGGCAAGAATTAAGATTATCACTGATCTCGGCAGGCATCAGCAGTGCTCTACATTTGTCACCCGTTGTGTATATGCTAGGCTCAGTTCCTGAGCCAGCTCCATACTCTCCATCCAACATGGTGACTGTAACGGATGCGGCGACAACAGCATATGTTGAAGCACCGACCGCTGACATCCGGGTGTGGATCCACTGTGGTCACCGCAGGCGAGATGGTATATGGAGAACCACGCCAGAGAGCGGAGTCTTCACCGGAGCCCGCCGCAAAGCGGTACGGACTTAGCTGCGGGGACTCCCAGGTCGCTACCTTTGACGTGGCTACCTGTGGTGACAGCCGAGGTGCAGGACAGGAACACAGGCGGTGGTAGACAGGAACATAGGTACCTGGATACGCCTATGTGCCAAAAAAAGACCAAATACCAGTCAGAAAATCCAACCGGTATGGTCTTTGCCTTGTGAACGCACCCTAAGGCTATGTCTCCACTACACAGCTTTCTGATTGTATCTTCGGCGCTTTTAGTTTTTTAAAAGCGCCTAAGATATGATCGTCCCTGCAGCATCATAGGCCGCAAAAGAAAAAACGACCTGTAGTCTCCACAGCTCGTCTTTCAATCGCATGTGACTTGAAAAATGCTACATCCACTTGGTGGCACTGAAGAGTCCTGAGCCCTTTAGAATATGTTAAAAAACACAGCTGACACATTGGGCCACATGTATGAAAACTGTCTAGGTCTAAAACTCACTTTGTTGTCCATAGCAACCAGTAGAGCACCCCTTTCATTTTTTCAGAGCACTATATGAAATGAGAGGGGCGCTCTGATTGGTTGCTATGGACAATATAGTGAGTTTTAGACCTAGCCAGTTTTCATACATGTGGCCCAATATCTATACCGTGAAAAGGTTCTAGCATGATATTCAATATTAAACCTATTTGGCTAACATTTGAAAAAATGCTGGTGTTCGTAGTGCAGGGCTATTGCAAAACAAATCTGAAGGCAAAGATTTAAAGCTTCCAAATGAATATATGTATTATTGAGTAAAGGAATCACTGTTACCATTTGAGGGAGTTATTTCTCAAGATGTAATTGCACTTTTTAATTATGGTCATAGAAGAGGGAGAGAGATGACAGAGACTGCTGTGCGTGAGATCCGGATAAATTCATGAGAACAGATAACATCATAAATTTCAGAGATATACAAATACCATCATCTTTCTAAGTCATTTAGCACAAGTTATGCCAAGAAAGAAAAAATGTTATGATAATCTAGAAGTCACTCCATCCATCACAAACACAGACAGCGAGCACTGCCTGTCAGATTGGACACAGCACTACAATGAGACAGAATTAGAACCAGAATTATGAGCAGGCTTCAATTATAAGCCACCTTAAAAGTGAACTAAATCTGCTCCTTGTGTGACTTTATCATTCCCAACTTGACCTAATCAGCCCATCACATTAGAATGTGTAAAGACCGATAATGTTGCACTTCAGTTTCAGGTCAAAATCAGATAAAAGTTGGGGTTTGGGCATTTAGCCCTTTTTATTGTTAACTCCAGATACAGTGGTGCTGTCATTCCTACATCATTTCCTCTTGGTGAAATGATAAAGATTCATCTGTCATGCTTGCCAAAAGTGACCACCAGCTTTTAACCATTTTACAGTGCCACTGTGAGTCTCTGGGAGGCTATTCCTTGCCACAACCTGCCCAATTAAGGCCTTGTTCACATGGCGGGCTTGGCCGCGGGTTCAGCCGTGGCCAAACCTCGTCGTAACCTCACCGCAAACTCGCGTCTCCCGAAGCAGGTCTGTGGCGCGTGCGCTGGGCGTGGTCTCGTTGCGGGTGGGGCGTGGCTTGGGGAACGGCTTGCGGAGAGGGTTTGCCCCCATGCAAATTAGTAGGCATGGGTCAAACCGCGCCGCCAGCCGCAGCGACACGCGCGGCAACACCGTGCGGCCGCCTTGAGGACTCCTGTCAGAATTGACAGGAGAGTTCTCAAACACACGCGGCAAGGCTGCGGCCCCAAACCCGTGGCCAAACACGTGGCGTGTGAATATTAACGCGCTTTCCAATAGGAAACCATGTTAATAAACTAGGTGCGATTTGGGTGCGGTTTTGGGCCCCGGAAACC